>RJWJ010028497.1:0-21379 GCA_004363605.1 Indri indri | reverse complement strand
TCCAAAATTCAGTATCTGTCCTAGTCCCAATGAATCATAATCTGCATTTTAATAAGACATCCAGGTGATTGCTATGCACATTCAAGTTTGGGAAACACTGAAAATAACACATTTAGCTTAGATTCCTTCCTTCAATTATCTTTTAAGAATTTTATTTTTAAGGTGTTTTGAAAAGGGAGTGTTAAGAATTCTGAGCAGAAAAATAAGGCTTTTAGGAAAGGTATTTGAAAAATGTTTTTCTACAGGCTTAGGATGGACTAATGCTATCTTAATGTCATCTTTGATGATAATAGTAGTCACTAGCATTTGTATGTTATTTAATAATTTATCAAAATTTTAACCACATTTAAAAATCTCACAATAATCTTGTCCTGTGGGTCTTATTGTTGATTCCTATTTAAAGAAATTGAGATTCAAAAAGTATCAGTTATTTGCACACGATAATATAGCTAATAAATAGTGATGCCAAGATCCCAAGTTCAGGAGTTCTCACTCCAAACATCATATTCTGTAGATGAAACTTGACTTTTTAGTTTAAAAAAATCCACTGCTTATGGCAAGATCTATATAATTTATTGCCAAATTATCAAATATTTAGTAATTTTATTTTTTAAAAAGTTTATTTTTTCCACAAAATCTCTACAAGCATATATAAAGTAAAAAGCCATTAAATTAAATCTTATTCTTAAGAATTCCATGGGAAATCAACACTTCAAAGTGCTCTTTTCACTGAGAGTGTAAACCTGAAAGACAGAGCAAGGAGTCAAGGAAAATAGAAAAGATCTGGGATCCTTCACCAAAGACAGGAGAGAAATGAGATATCTGATATTTAATAATAAAGCCAAGCTAGGTAAAGCACAGAATACAAAAGAATCAGATAAAAATTCTCCTAGCTGTTGGGTAAGCAACAATGTTTAGAGGATTTTTAATCATCCCACCTGTATCCATACCCTCTCTCTAGCAAGCCACATTCCCTCTCTAGCCCTTAATATGCCTCATTCCTGCTACCACCCCGCTATTCTTCCTCTTCAGCTCTTCTGGCCTCCTTGCTGCATCTCAAATGTTCCAGGTGAGTCCCTGCCCTTTGTTTTAGCTGTTTTCTCTTCTCCGGCTTGATTTACTATGAACATGATTTTTACCACTGTGCCATGTCCCATCCAAATTTATATTCATATTAATACTGCAAAAATCCCATAATTTTATCTGCAATGTTGAATTTTTAAACTAAATTCAAAATACCATTTGCAAATCATGTCATCAATTTCATAGTTTTTAATTTTATAATACTGTAACACTAAGGTATTAATTTTAAAAGAAACATCTAAAGCTCCATGGATAAATTATCTCATGCCCTGTTAAAGATTTATGAATAAAATAATTCATCATCATTTTTATTAAAAGGCGTGTGGAATTTCCCATAAGACACGCAAGTAAGACAATATGTGATTCCTCAAAAGGGATTCTTGACATCTAGGTTGGGTACATGTGTCAGTTAGCTCAGAGGTACAAATCAGAGGTGGGGGGTGGGGGCAGAATATACCTTTGAAGAAATATTGTTCATTAATAACCAATAGGAATTAGAAGAAAAAGATGAGATCACAGATATGTAACAGGATTAATAGCAGCTATTTTATTAATGTAAAAATATACTAGATTTTGGACAACAAAGAAGACTAAATAATCAATTTCTGAAATGTAAACTAGTCTGCACTATATCTATGCAACATCAATATTGTTTCCCCCATTTTATAGGTAGAAAAACCTTAGGCAAGAGACATGAGTAACTAGAAGACCACACAGAGAGTATTCTAGCAGAACCCGGATATTATAACTAGATTCTTTCTGACTCTGGGGGGCACATTTCTTTACACGGAATTACTTTCTCCTACTTTAGAATAGAAATTTTATCTTGTTGCCCTTGGAAACTACAAATGCCCAAGAAAGAGAAAGGTAGGGATGTTTATTTCCATTGGGTACTCGCTGACTAGTGCAGGCAGTTTGTTACCTGGCATAGTGCTCATTAGACTTTGACAAGTATTTTGAAGGAATTGGGCCTTGATTGTGTGTATTTGGGTAGGAGACAGATTCTAGGGGCATTATGTGACAGCGACTGATTACTGTGGCAGTTTAAAAAATATGTCCACATATTCTTTGATACCTGTGGCAGGCAAAATAATAATCCCCCAAAGACATCAAGCACCCCAATTGCTGAATAGATTACATTACATAGCAAAAGGGAGATTGAACTGACTTTAAATAGAGAGATTATCCATGAATGTCTGGGCACACTCAAATGCTTTCACAAGTGTCCTTAAATTTGGAAGAGGAAGGAAGAAAAGAGGGTCAGAGTGGTGCCAACGTGAGAAGGTCTCAACCAAACATTGTTGGCTTTGAATACTGAAGAAGGGACCACAAGCAAAGGAATGGGGAAGCCTCTGGAAGCTGGAAAAAGCAAGAAAACAGATTCTTCCCTAGACCTTCCAGAAAGGTGTACAGCCCTCCCGATCCCTTTATTTTTGCCCAGCGAGACCTGTGTTGAACTTCTGACCTACAGAACTAAGACACTAAATTTTTGTTTTTTAAGCTAATCAGTTTGTGCTAATTTGTTACAGCAGCAATAGAAAATTAATATAATAGCCCTTCCTTTAAGAAGTAGAACTTAATTCACTTTAGCTTAAATGTGGGCTGCACTTAATAACTCACTTTTAATGAATAATATACGGCAAAAAATGAGACGTGACTTGCTAGACTAGGTTAAAAAGGTTGTGTCTTTCACCTTGGATGCATTTGTGCTTACTCTTGGATTTCTGCCTCTATCTGAGGGAGCTGGCTGTCATGTCATCAGGCCACTGTGGGGAGGTCATACAGGGAAGAACCAAGGCCTGCCAGCATTCACATAGATGAACTTAGAAGAATTATCCTTCCCCAGCTAAACCTTTACATGATTTTAGCCTGAACCAACCACTTGATGGCAACCTCTAAATCAGAACTCTAAATCAGAATCACTCATGTAAACTATTCTCAGATTTCTGACCCACGGAAATGGTGGATAATAAATGTTTGTTACACTTTGGGGATAACTTGTTATGTAACCGTAGAAAACTAACACAATTACTCTAAAATTTTTTACTGCTCAAAATGGAGAACATAGCAAGAAAAATTGCTAAGTGAGTATTACTCTTTCTGCAAATAAACTCTTCTGTATGGATTACATTGGAAACTTATGTGATATTTTTGTCATAGCAATGCACACATATAAAAACTGGCATTTCTATAAATATAATTTAGTTAGCTTTTATTCAGATTACAAATGAAATTAAAACTTCAATGTTGAGAATAAAATTTCTCAAAACATATAATCTTCCTAAGAATACATTCATCCATTTTTTACACATACTTTAATGGATCAGAGCTGTTAAAACTACTGTGAGAGCAACAAAGGCAATTAACCTCTAATTTTTCCTTCTGTTCTTGCTCCTCTTATATTTTGCCTTTCCCTTGAAGTCTATGCTTAATGGAATAAAGCATGGCAGAAACTGAGATTAATTAATAGGTTTTCCACATTGCCATGTAAAAATATTCTCCAGATTTCAATTTTTAAAGTTTAATGACTTCCATGCTATCATATGTATATCCATTAAATAAAGAAAATAACCAAGATATTGTGACATTGAATTTCACAATTTAATATGATTATTAAAATACAGCATCTTTCCCTCCTTTCTGAATATAATTTGTCTAGGCTAACCCCATATAGGTACTAGCCACACTATATTGCATGGCAGATAGCCCAGGTCTCTCTCTGCTTTCCCCTTTTTAATTCTACTAACATTCAGATTACAAATTCAGCACTCACCACTTCTTTTAAACGGAAGTATTCATTCAAATTCACTGCTCTTGCATAGCTAAAATACATTCCCCAAATCCAGCTTAAATATTGACAAGTGTGTAAATCATCTCCTCCATGTATGAATGCAAAGGAGGGGAGATACACAAACTGTATATTGGGAGTTTTCTTCTGAGAAGTTGAATGAATCTTTGTTCCTAAATGTTGCAGTAGGAAAAATTGTACCTTTAGATAAATTAGTCTCCATGTGAAACCTGAACTAGTTTCTACCTTTTGAAAATAATTCCCAAGGAAATTTCGGTGGATAGAAATTAAGTACTTTTATTCTGTAATGGTGTTCACTGCCACAGTGATGTTTGGCATCAGATCTGACCCGAGTTTAATTAACAGCAGATAGCCCGGTATTCATAAGTTATCAAAAATATTTCTAGATTTTATTCATATTAAGAAATAACAGATTAGGTCCTTATTTCTATATGGAGCGATATGGAATTCTGCTTTTCAGAAGCACTTTTCTCTTTAATTCAAATTCTTCTTTTTAGTGTGTCAATACATATGTTACCATTGCTTAATTAAGAGAGGGACAAGCTATATAGCACGACAGGAAATTTCAAATAAGAATGGCTGTGTTCACATTCATGGTCTCTAAGTCAAGTAAGAAATTGGTAAAGTAGGAAAATAATTTTCGTGTCTTTTAAAAAGGAGAATAGTAAATGCAGTTTCATTCAGAGAGTAATCAAAATATGCTTCCATTATGTAAAGGAAAATGTGCTCATCTACAAATCAATTAGTTCTGCTAATGAAAAAGCAGAACAGCCTTTTAAACTGTATCTTTTATAATGCTTTTGTCTCACATATGAAGTTTGGATAATAAATCATGACAAGGAATCATCACCAGCAATATGAATATTAAAATATGAATATAATTAATTATGCATAACTTCTCAGAGTGGGGCTCCAGAATCAGCAGGTGACGTTGTAGAAATTACTATGTTAACAGCCTGATTGTTGTGAAGATAGGCATGTGTTACTAGTGGGTTCTTAAAATATGTACATAAAATGGAACTAAGTCATCATTATTTTTCCTTAGAAAGATGACAATTAAAAGCCAGCAAAGCAAACAGTTTTCAATTGTAGATATGGTTTGTGACTAGAATTTAATTGTCATTAGAATGTTTTAACTTCTATTTATGAGAAAGGAAATGGGACCACTCCTGAGGGGCTGTTATGTGCTCTACATGATTCGTTGACGTTGTCTGGGCTGCTGTAATCTCTTTCTGTTCATTTTGTTGGCCACCTATGAAGAATTTCTATCTGCCTTCCTTAAACCTCTATTATTTTGTTTTACTCTATTTCCTTTTTTCTTAAAATTAGGCACCTGAAAACTTGTGTGAAACATTGAATATCACTCCAAATTTCAAATATTTCTATTTTGGGGGTGGGGAGTGGGGAGGGAATGGATGCCATAAGGGTAATAAAATTCATGGTATATTGATCCAGACAATGTATGACCCTTAGACGTTATGGATATACTACTAATATCAAAAGTTCAAACAAATGCAGGTTGCCTTTATTTGTTCATGGCAATAAATTAAAAGAAATTTTTTGTAAACCTTTTTGGAAAAGTTCAGCTTAACCACAGCTTCACATGATTTAAAACTCTGTCTTCAATACTTTTAGCTTAATGGCATTGTCAAATGTCAAGAGCACTTGGTAAGAGTTATTTATTTATTTATTTTTAAAAATATGTCATATTTTACCTTTTTATATAATAGCTGTCAAGTCAAAAAACATTTGCAATGAAGAATGATTAAACTAAGTGGATTACAAATTTAGTCACAAGGTTATAGATAGAATTAGAATCTTTCTGGATTTCTATTATGGCCACATGATTCTATTATTACCTTTGTATAAATACTTAAAAAATATATATATATATATATAAAATTCAATATTAGGAAACAACCTAAGATTGGCAGATGATTTCTTTTCTCTTAAGAAGGTACTTTTATACAGATACAGTACTCCGACACATACTAATTTGATGTTACAAATTCTACTAATTTAGTAAAAACAACAATTTGCCAATTCTGTCTAGAAAATATGTAAACATTTTTTTCTGACAGCACAAGACTGACGTCCAGTCTATTTATGGTTACGGCATTAGACGTGTGGACACAGTGACACAGTAGCTACAAATGAAAGGGACTATTGAGAAAACGCCTGCTCTACATCATTGTCTCTGATGCCTTGAGAAGGTGCTTCTATTGACAGCTTGTTATTCATGTGTGTAGTTGTGACATAAAAAAAACCGATGTGGGGTTAAACAATGATTTTCACACCATGTCTATACAAAGGCTGCTACTTTGTGAGACTCTGTTTATAGGAGATTTGACTGCTTCTTTATCTGATGGGCTACACTAGCCTTTTTTTCTGATCTCTCCCCTCTCCAGTAGCTTTGTATCATACTATGTTGTGTTGTCATGTTTCAACAGCTCCTTCAAATTGCACATCTGCACTCTTCTCATGTCATCTGGATAGTTGCACCTCCATGTCCCATGGCACCTAAGTATCAGCATATCCACAGCTGGTCTTAGAACCACACTCAGGAGCCAGACTGCCTGGGATTAAATTTCTAGCCCCGCTACTTACTAAGCTGTAACCTTGAGCAAATACGTAAGCACATCCATCAAAAAGATATTTGTACTACCTCATAGTGCTTTGAGAATGAATTAATATGTATAAAACACTTGAAAGAGAGCCTGGCATATAATCAGTACTCAATGGTTAGCTACTACTATTATTGTTGTTATTATTATTATTGCCAACCACCTCCCCACAGGACCTACTGGGTGGTGCCATCTATCACTCCTCCTCCCTCTTCATCTTTCTGTCCCCATTCAATAAAAGGTTTTGGGATATGAGGAGCTGCCTTCGAGAGTGTGAAATAGTTGCAAACTATCCTCTCGTTTCATCTCCACATTGAAATAGGAGAGAGTGGTACCCAACTGGTGAACATCTCTGAAGTCAAGGGCGAAATATCCCAAGAAAACCACACCTCAAGTTTGAGGACTTCAACATGAAAGGAAGCTCCATTGTTGCTTGTCTACTTAATGATGCAGTTTATCTGATGCTACCTGGAGAAGGGAAAGGAAACTGGGGAGAGGGTAAGGAGAAATGTTCAAGTAGAGAGAGGCAAGAATCACTGGTTTGAATTCATAATTTCAGAGAGGTATAGAAGGCAGATTTTGCCTGGGCCCACCTACAACTATGTATTATCCATTAAGGTTAATTCTCATTGGTAGCTATCGGCTCGCCTAAAATTGTCTCAAGCTGGAGACAACAAGATGCATATAACAGAGCACTTTGGAGGGATGCCACCAAATAAGTTAGTATCAGACGAAAGACCTGGTGTCATGAGGGACTGACCCTCTTGTCAAGAAAGGCTACTGGGGACATCACTCATACTTGTGGTCACATGAAATAGGCTAAAAAGTATAGTGATATGGCCACAATAGGACAAACACTTTTAAAGGGCAGATATGTAAGGAGACGGTATTTATGGTCACTTTGTTCCCTCTCCTCCCCACACCAGCAAAGTAAATGCAGGGAAGAAAGAGGGATGTGTCTTATACCAGAATATCTAAAACTGAGTAATTGATAAAGAAAAAGAATCTCTTATAGTTATGGAAGCTGAGAAGTCCAAGGTAAGCCAAATCTGGTGAGAGCCTTCTTGCTGGTGGGGACTCTGCAGAGTCCCAAGATGGCACAGGGCATCGCATGGTGAGGGGGCAGAGCTTGCTAGATCAGGTCTCTCTTCCTCTTCTCATAAAGCTACCAGTCCCACTCCCATTGTAATGCATCAATCCATTAGCCCATTAATCTGTTAATCCATGAATGAATTAATCCACTCATGAAGGCAGAGCACTCATGACCCCATCACCTCTAAAAGGCCCCTCCTCTCAATACTGCCACAATTTCAATATGAATTTTCAAGAGGACAAATATTCAAAACATAGCCGGGGATGTGAGAACTTGGACAATACTCCTCCTCACTAACTGGAATGGCTAGCTGGCTATCTTCAACCATAAGTAGGAGAGCACCACTCTAGAGGTAAAGAGCAAGATTGAAAGCACCTGGGTCCCCACACAAGTCACTGTGTCAGTCCTAGATAACTTGTGTTTAGACCTTAGTGTGTGAAAGCAATTTCTGTCTTGTTAAAACCACTGCATTTTGTTATGTTGCCTAATCTGTATCTACTACAGTATTGGTGTATCACTTTTAAAAATGATTCTTTTCTTTAACTTTTTAATCAGCCACTGGTCCTGATCATGTGAGATAACAGGGCTTTTAGTATGCTATAGATGGCAGTATAGTTCTCTGAGTGGCCCTGGACTGACCCAGTTCTCCCATCTTTCTCACATGTACTTCTTGAATGTCCCGGGACTGCAACATCCTGAGATAAGGACTACTGGTGGCAGCAGCTGAGCTCTGTTCTGGTCTTTTCCCCCAGAACATGATGTCCTTTAAAACTTTAGCCCAGTGATTCACATGACCTTAGGGGATACAACCCAGGATGGGCTGCCTTTTAGGGTTCCATTCGTGGCACAAATCAGGCACATGCAGATGAGACTCTGTTCTCCTTGGGCAGCTTTCTGACTAATGCTGAATCCTGGGCTTTTGTTCACAGAATTAAATTTAGCTTACAGTGAATCCTGGGCTTCTATTTTCTCTTGCTGCCTATCTGTAAGAAAGAAATTTGCTTCATGTAACTTGTTGCTTATGACTGTGTTCTGTCTCCCCCAACTCAGACAAATTGGTAACCAGTGCACAGTGAATCTGCTTTGCATGGATCCCCCAAATGCTACATCCTTTCTCATATTAATTTATGTCCTCTGAATTTTTGCCTGATTAGTTCAACTCAGTTTAGGTATTACTTTTTGTGGCAGTTTTTCCTGACTAGGGTCCTTTGCATATGCTGTTTAAGATTCCTTCTTACATAGTATATGGCATACTATATGTATTGGTAACTTCACCTAAGAGACAATGCCGAACAGGTTCTCTGCACATAGTAGGTGCTCAGCAATGACTTGTGAAAAAAATTAATACAAGATTCAAAATAAAGATAATAGGTTCAGAATTGTGCTTAAGACAAAGCGATATGGCCAGAAGACTGTCAGAGGAGTGGTATAAGCAAATATAACAGGCAGAGAGATCAGCTAAGACGCTATTAGAATAATGTGGATGAAAAGTGAAAAGGCTTTAAACAGTGGTAGCATTTGGTAAGAATCACTGGGAAAAGGTAATAATACATACAATGTTTACAACTCTCATTATCTGTTATTATCTGTTTTCAAAGAATTCTTGTATCTAGATTTTAATCTGTATTTCTTTGAACATTTGGGATGTAATTTTTAAAAGAATCCTTATTGCTTTATTTAACTGGTTTTTTGACAATAGGGACTTTAATTTATTGTGCAATTCAATTCTCAGAGTAGTGCTGCCGCCATTACAGAAAATCCTCTTTTCAGAAAGGAGCAAAAGCACACTGGCTCCAGTATGGGCTTCCTGCCCTAAGGAGAGACAGAGAGCATGTATGATCCATTAAACAATCCTTCAAAACAAAAACCAGACAAACAAATAAACAAAAGAGCACATTCTGGGGGAAGGGCATGCTTATAGCTCTGACTCGGGTGGTGCAAAGGCAATATATGTAACCAAAGTATTTGTACCCCTGTAATATTCTGAAATTAAAAAAAAAAAAAGGAAAGAAAGTAGCCAAACCAAATATGATCAAATTGATTGCAGACAAGCAGAGGTTAGGGCAACTGAGGTTTGCCAAGGAAAGTAGAAAGCAGACAAAGGACACAAAAGATGTAAGAAAAGACTGGAGGTCGTGCCTGCTTGTTGATATTTTTCATTGGCTCAAAACCTACATCAAAATATAATCACTAGGTTAAATAGTAATTTCTTGTGTTAATAACAATATTTGGAAAATGTTGGTTATGGTTACATAATTCTATATTATTAAACATTTGCATTCAACCAACATAAGATTCCAAGTTTCTGGTCAAAGACTAAATATGAGCATAATTTGAAGTCAAAAAGAAAAGTCCTTCCATTTAAACTGATCCATTCATGTAGAATGATAACATGAGAAAGATGTTTTACTGTTAGCTACATCTTTTGTAACAGTAGCTACTGGCTTCGAAAATGTTCAAGACAATATATAGCTGCCTTTGTTTTTTAAGTAACTCAAAGAATTTCAGAATTAGGAAAATGGGGCAGGATTATAATAGATCATTTTGTCTTTGAGAGATTTTCCAAAGATTCAATACGGGAGTCAGGCTAAAACTAGATCTTTTCATTTTTCATCTGAGTTGGTCTTCTATCTTACTCATCTTTCATCTTTATTATCCAAATATTATTCAAGCTCATATTGTGATGACTGAAAGCTGTAAATTTTATTTGACAATCAAGTAAATTATGCATAACATTGCACTACAGAGCTACCGTTATTACCTGCGAATATAATTTTGTGTTAATAAACTCTCTGTTGAATCATGGCCAAGACTCAAAAGAGAAAACAATATGAAAAGAATGCAGTGTCCTCTGAGGCAGTAAGATTAAATAAATTCATTCAGGTGGTACTGGAATATACCTGCAAAACAAGTGGGGCTGTGGAATTCTGCCTTGCTAACCAAACAGCTAAAAACAGTTTAAAGAGATTTAATAAAATTTGACAAAGAGGACAAGTGGTTCCTTAAGTTGCAAAATAATTCTCAGTTGAACTGTATGACTTAAATCCTATTTTTGAACAAATAGATAGAAATAAAATATAAGAAAAGTTTCAGGGTGTTTATCTGTAACTTGATTAGAATATAAAAGAACCTTAGGCCCAAGGTTTTTCCTTGGATTCAAATGTGTGATTAAGTGATAAATGTGATGTCAACAAGATGGCTGACCAGAGACACCAGCTGCCAGAGCATTTCATAATGAAGGAAAAGTTTTAGATGAGAAAGAAAAACCAAACAAACAAACATACATAGATTGGGTATATTTTCAAGGGAAAAGTATCAGAACCTACCAGAGATTCCATGGGAAGTAGCTGTGGAGCAGACAAGAAGGAACAAGGTATCAGAGGAGATCAACCCCTGAGAGGCTTAGAGTCCAAAGAAAAGGGTAAGTGGAGTGGTTTGTTTCTCCCTCCCCCACATATCTGGCAGTCAGCAGGCTCCTGAGCTGTTGGAGAACCTTTCTACCCTCATGAGCCCAAAAGCTGCTGCTTCCAATGAACTGGGACCTTCTTGAGGACAAAGCACCAGGCTGCCAGCCCCCTTGAGGCACTTCCCATCATCACAGACCTGAGCCAGGACAGCAGGAACTATATTGCTTCTCCACCCATCATGCACCTTTGTATTCCCAGCAGGCTTCAGCCCATCAGATTTCATCTCTCTTGTTCCTACATATATATTTCCCAGCTCTGGCTCAGATTGTGAGAACCACAGGGGGGCCTCACATCACCTCCCCCACGCATGGCTGCTGAGAGAGATGATTGAGCTGGGGCTCTCAGGAGCGATTCCTTACCCTCTGTTGGTTCATCCACGACACTAAGGCTTCCACATAGAGTGGGGCTCAAATCTATCCTCTTAAAGACCTGTGGTGGACTAAGGGGTGCTCAGACTATGAGATCCCTATTCACCAGCCCTCCCCAGTGCTGCCCACCTGGCTGCTCCATCAGAGCAGGGTTCACCCTGAAGCAGAGGAGCATCAAATCTGTCGAGCGCCCCACAGGCAAATCAGGACCAGCACGCTTCTCCCTGGCACAGGCAGGGATTGATCTTTGGGGAACTGGGGAGAGGCCCACAGGCCAGATATTATACTCCTGGAACTTGATCATGCTCCTTGGGGGCATGGAGAGGAAATCTGTGAACTAATTTTGGGAGGCGAGGAAGCTGACGTAGGCAGAACTGAAAAGAGAGCACAGTGTGGATCCCACCTGCAGAACACTCGTGGAGCACCCCTCACTGCATGGAACGGTGGCATTCTCAGCCCAGAGTGGGATCCTGGACAGTGAAGCACCCAGCCTGTGGCACTATTGTGGGGGAGCTCAGCTAGTTTGAGCTCCTGGCTGCTAGCAGATGCCAGAAGGAAGCCTCAGAAGAAGAGAGGGTGGAGAAGAGCAAAACATGTTCCTGACAGCCAGATTGTGAATCTCAGATTGCCTCACCTCCACAAGCAGACTTTCTGGTTGGGTGGAGCCACTTCAGACACTCCCTGGCAGCTTTCCCCAGAGCGGACCTTTGACCCCTGCTGAAATACCTACCTTAGAAGCTTTTTTGGAGCCTGAGGGCAGGCTCACACAATCCAGCCCCACCCGGCCTAACTCTCCCACCAGCTTCTGCTACGGTGGAGACTAAGTACTTGCCTGGAAGTTTCAGGGCCCCTTGTACCACCTGGGTTATTTGAGTGCTTCTCCTGGGTGCTAGAGCCAGCCATGGATGCCAAAAACAACACTGCAGCTTGTCCCTTCCAGCAAGCCCTACCTACTGACAGGGAGGTCAATTTACATAGCACTTTACAACATTTACTGACACAATCATACAGGGCGTGGTTTATTTTTACCCACAAGCACCACCTACTGTCTCAGAGATTAAACTGGGTGTGCCAATACAATTCACACTGATAAGAAGACCACAGAGCTAGGAAAGAAAAAGAATTTCAAAGGCTTTCATCCTCTATCATCAAAGAGAGACTGGCAATCTGGCCATGCACATAGACCACCACTGCTACAACCTACAAATAAGTAGCAATTGACAAAACTACCACACTAAGGATATCTATAACCAAGGCTGTCATGCATAACCTAGATTGTCATCAAAGCACCCACAAGCAAAGCCAAAGGTTCTTACCCAACTTATTTTACAGATTCAGCCTTATGAGTGAGGGGGAGAAAAAAAGCCCTATCTAAACAAAAGAAAATCCAAAAATAAGAAGCAACAGCTGCTCCAGATGAGAAAGAATCAGTGAAAGAACTCCAGAAATATGAAAAATCAGAGCCAAAGAACACCCCCAAAGGGGAACACCAGCTGTCTAGCAATGGATACCAACCAAAATGAAAATATTGAAATGACAGATAAAAAATTCCAAATATGGATTGTAAAAAAGTTCAATGAAATTCAAGAGAAAATGGAAAACCAACTTAAAGAAATCAGAAATACAATTCAGGAAATGAATGAAAAATTCAATAAAGAGATCAACATATTTTAAAAAAATAAATAGAACTTCTGGAAGTGAAAAATTCATGTAAGGAAATACAAAACACAGTGGAAAGTTTTAAGAATAGACTAGACCAGACAGAAGAAAGAATCTCAGGGCTTGAAGACAACTGTTTCAAATTAACTCAGTCAGTCAAAAATAAAGAACAAAGAATTAAGAGGAATGAACAAAGCATACAAGAAATATGGGATTATGTAAAATGGCCAAATATAAGAATCATAGACATTCCTGAGGGTGAGGAAGAAAATACACAAGGGCTGGAAAAAAATACTTGAGCAAATAATTGCGGAAAACTTCCCTGGTCTTGGTAGACATTTAGACACCCAGGTACAAGAAGCTCAATGAACACCTGGGAGATTCATTGCAGAAAGGCAATCACGAAGACACATAGTCATCAGACTGGCCAAAGTCAACATAAAGGAGGAACTCCTGTGGACCATGAGGTAAAAACATCAAGTAATTTACAAAGGAAAACCCATTAGGCTAACAGCAGAATTCTCAAGCTAGAAGGGACTGGGGCCCCAACTTCAGTCTTCTTAAACAGAACAACTGCCAGCCCAGAATTTCATATCCTGCAAAACTAAGTTTCATGTATTAAAGAGAAATAAAAACTTTTCCAGACAACCAAATACTGACCAGACCTGGTTTGCAGAAAACATGTAGAACTGCATTATATACGTGGATCAGCACAATAAACACCCACCAGTGTAAAACCACCCAGAAGTTAACCTTAGAGCTCATATAAAACAATAGCACAAGAGGTATAATAATGCAATAAGGTACTACGCAACAGGATGAAGAGAAGAGCAACCCATATATCAATTCTATCAATCAATTGAACAGTCTGAATGCCCCACTCAAGAGACATAGGCTGCCTAAATGGATGAAAAAATACAATCCGAGTATATCCTGCCTCCAGGAAATACATCTAACCCACAAGGACTCATACAGACTCAAGATGCAGGGATGAAAAAAAAATATTCCATGCAAAATGAATCCAAAAGAAAGCAGGTGTAGCTATTCTTATATCAGATAAAATTGACTTTAAAACAACAATAGTAAAGACAGGAAAACATGGGAACTATATAATGTTAAAGGAAGTAATTCAGCAAGAAGACATAACAATTCTAAATATTTATACACCTAACACAGGAGTGCTCAGATTCATAAAGCAAATTCTACCAGATCTAAGCAAAGGGATAAACAATAGCATCATAATTGCTGGGGACTTCAACACCCCACTGACAGAAATGGACAGATCATCCAAACAGAAAATAAATAAACACTGGACTTTAATGGGACTCTAGAACAAATGGGACTAACAGACATTCACAGAACATTTTACCCACAGACTACTAAATATGTATTATTCTCTTCAGCACATGGAACATTCTCCAATACTGATGATATTTTAGGCCACGAGACATATTTTAACAAATTCAGAAAAACAGAAATCATACCATGTGTCTTCTCAGACCACAGAGGAATAAAACTAGAAATCAACTCCAAGAGAAACACTCAATTCTACATAAAGTCATGAAAATTAAACAACCTGCTGCTGAATGATTATTGTGTCAATAATGAAGTTAAGATGAAAATCAAAATTTCCCTCAAAATGAATGATAAAGGAGACACCAACTATCAAAATCTATGGGATTCAGCAACAGCGGTGCTAAGGGGAAAATTCACAGCCTTAAATGCCAGCATCAAAAAGTCAGAAAGATCAAAAATTAACAATCTAATAACATGTCAAGGAACTAGAAAAAGAAAAGCAAACCCAACCCAAAGTCAGTAGAAAAAAAGAAATAAATAGGGTGAGAGTGGAACTAAATGAAATGGAAAACAAACAAACAAAAATAGAAAGAATCCATAAAAGAAAAAGTAGGTTCTTTGAAAGATAAACAAAATAGACCTCTTGCTAGATTAACAAGTAATGGAAGAGAAAGAACCCAAACAAGTTAAATCAAAAATGAAAAAGGGGATACTACAACTGATACCACAGAAATACAAAATATCATCTGTGAATACTATAAAAATCTCTACACACATAAACTCTAAAACATAGAGGAAATGGACAAATTCCTGGAAACACGCAATCTTCCAAGACTCAATCAGGAAGAAATAGAACTCCCGAACAGACCAATAATTAGCAGCGAGATTGAAGCAGTAATAGAAATTCTTCCAACCAAAAAAGCCCTTGACCAGATAGATGCACAACCAAATCTTACCAGACTTACAAAGAAGAGCTGGTACCCATACTGCAGAAATTATTCCATAACATTGAGAAGGAGGGAATCCTCCCCAACTCATTCTATGAAGTCAGTATCACATTGACGTCAAAGCTAGGAAAGGACACATACACAAAAAAGAAAAGTACAGACCAATATCCTTTATGAACATAGGGGCAAAAATCCTCAATAAAATATTAACAAACTGAATTCAGGTGCACATCCAAAAAATAATCCACCATGACCAAGTGCCTTCATCCCAGGCATCTCAGGATGGTTCAATATACAGAAATCAACAAATGTGATTCACCACATAAACAGAAATAAAGGCAAAGACCATACAATAATCTCAATAGATGCAGAAAAAGCATTCGACAAAATTCAGCACCCTTCCATGATAAAAACCCTCAACAAACTAGGCATAGAAGGAACATATCTCAAGATTATAAAAGCCGTATATGACAAACTCACAGCCGATATCATACTGAAAGCTGAAAAGTTGAAAGCATTCCCTCTAAGAATTAGAACAAGACAAAGGTGCCCAGTATCACCACTTCTGTTCAGCATAGTGCTGGAAGTCCTAACCAGAGCAATCAGGAAAGAGAAAGAATTAAAGGGTAACCAAATCATGAATGTGGGGGTCAAACTATCCCTTTTTGCCGATGATATGATCTTATACCTAGAAAACCCCGAAGATTCTACAAAGAGACTCCTGGAATTGATAAATAAATTCAGCAAACTCTAAGGTTACAAAGTCTATGGACACACATCAGTGGTATTCCTATACGCCAATAACAGTCAAGCTGAAAGTCAAATCAAAGACTAAATACCATTCACAATAACTACAAAGAAAATAAAATACCTAGGAATATTCTCAACCAAGGAGGTGAAAGATCTCTACAAAGAGAACAATGAAACACTGACAAAAAAAAAAAATCACAGATGACACAAACGAAAGGAAAAATATATCATGTTCATGGATTGGTAGAGTTAACATTGTTAACATAACCATACTTCCCAAAGTGTTTTACGGATTCAGTGCAATCCTCATCCAAATAACAACATCATATTTCACTGATCTGGACAAAATAATTCTATGCTTCATTTGGAACCAGAAAAGACCCTGAATAGCCAAAGCAAGCTTAAGCAAAAGGAACAAATCTAGAGGCATCACATTTCCAGACTACCAGGCTATAGTAACTAAAATAGCACGGTTTAGGCACAAAAATGGAGACATAGACCAATGGAGCAGAACACAGAATCCAGATGTAAAACCATCCACATGCAGCCAACTGATCTTTGAGAAAGCAGACAACAATATACACTGGCGAAAAGAAGCCCTATACAATAAATGGTGCTGGGGAAATTGGATAGCCTCATGTGGAAGAATAAAACAGGATCCATATCTCTCACCACTCACAAAAATTAATTCAAAATGGATAAAAGAATTAAATGTAAGGCATGAAACCATAAGAATTCCAGAAGAAATTGTAGAAAACACTCCTCTAAATATTAGCTTAGGAATTTATAAAAACACCCCAATGGCCCAATGGCAATCACAGCAACAACAGAAATAAATTGAACTTGATTAAATTAAAAAAACTTCTGCAAAGCTAAGGAAATAATCAACAGATCAAATAGGCAACCTACAGAATGGGAGAAAATATTTGCAAGCTATACATCTGAGAAAGAGCTAATAAACAGAATCTACGAAGAACTCAAGCAAATCAGTAAGGAAAAAAAAAGCCCATTAAAATGTAGGCAAAAGACATGAACAGAAGCTTTTTAAAAGAAGACAGACAAATGTCCATTAAAAATATGAAAAAATGTTCAACCTAACTAATCATCAGGGAAATGCAAATTAAAACCACAATGAGATATCACCTTATTCTGTTAGAATGGCTTTTATTGAAAAGTGCATAACAACAGATGCTGGCATGGATGCAGAGAGAGAGGAATGTTTATACACTATTGGTGGGACTGCAAACTAGTACAACCTCTATGGAAACAATATGGAAATTCCTCAAAGAACTAAAAGTAGACCTACCATTTGATCCAGCAATACTTCCTAGTGGGTATTTACCCAACAGAAAAAAAAAGTCGTTTTATCAAAAAGACACCTGCACTTAAATGTTTACTGCAGCATAATTCACAAATACAAAGATGTGCAATTGACCCAAGTGCCCATCAGTTATTGAGTGGATTAACAAAAATACGTATATGTACACTAGGAAGTATTACTCAGCCTAAAAAGGATGAATTAATGCATTTTGCAACAATTTGGATTGAACTGCAGACCATTATCCTAAGTGAAATATTTAAAGAATGAAAAAACAATCACCACATGTACTCACTATTAAATTGGAACTAACTGATGAGCCCGCATGTGAATAGAGGGAAGAAAATCTCAGTGGAAATCAAGCAGGAGGAGGGAAGGAGAAGAGAGGATGGGTGGAAACCTACCTAACAGGTACAATGAACACTATATGGGTGACAGGCACACATATAACCTTGACTCAAGCATTACAAAAGTGATCACTGTAATCAAAACCATTTGCACCCCAGTAATATTTTGAAATAAAAAAAAAAAAGAAAAATAAGGACAAGAAAAAAAAAGTGATAAATGCCTGTACCACCATCTTGGTTTCTTTCTATCTACACTAGTAACTCTGTTCCTCTTACCTAAGTATCTTTCAAACCCCGAGAAGATTAAAAAATAAATAGAGAGATGACAAATTAAATGAAGCCAATGTTATTATTTTTCTGTTAATTTTTAAAATATTTCATGTAATTTGTTTAATTGGTTAAGGTATTTGAAATAATAAATATAGTTTAGTAATATTTATAAGAACTGCTTATGTTCTTAGAAGACTTTGTATGCTAGCTTTATGTCTGCCCTTTCAGACACTTAAAATCTTGAGATGACTAGGGGCACTAAACTTAGATATTTAATATCATAAATGTTTAACATGATATAATCAACTCCTTGTAAGTGGGAGTAGGTTTATAAGGAAGTTAAATTTTTTAAATAAAATTAATTTGAACATTAGTCAATGTAGGTGTAATATTATTCTTATTTCAAGATAATTACCAAATTTATAAATTTATTTTAAAAGCATGTAAGATGAATGTAAATTCTTAAGGAAATAAAGACTTGAATGTATAACTTTAATAGCTTATTTATCAATTTAAATAACAACTTTGCTTAATATTATCTACATGTGAAACTTCTACTAGACCTTAAGTCTCTTACATGTTGTATAGGATTTGATTATTAAGTAAATTTTACTAATTATTTTAAATGATTATATTATTGTTAGTGTTTGAAATTTAGGTATATCCCAACAATTTTCTCCCACATTATTTCAACTATATGCATGGAAGCTAGCTTCTAGTTGAGCTATCTTGGGGGAACAGTGGACTACATTTATGTAATTTCTTATCAAGGAATAAATAACTTTTTATTTTTCTACCTACAAGCTGTGAAAATATGCCTTCCAAGAATTAAGTTTGGGTAGGGAGGAGCCAAGATGCTGGACAAGAAAAGCCGCCAGTCAGAATGTCTCTGCAAAAAAGACAAATTTTAGAAGAAAGAGAAAAAATCAAACTAGCACAGAAACATAGATCAGGTGAGGGTCAGAAGGAAGGGTGCTTGAAACTACAGGAGACTCCACGGGAAGACGTTGGAGAGTAGAACTGGAAGGAGAAAGGTCCCGAGAGGCTTGGAGACCAGCAACAAGGGTAGGTGGAGCGGTTAACTTCCCCCTCCCTTGCATCTCGGACTGCTGGTGGGCTCCTGAGCGGTTGGAGAGACCTGTCGACACCAGCCCAGAGATGGCTGCCACCAGTGAGCAGTGGCCTCTTGTGGACATGGTGCTGGGTTCCCAGCCCCCTCGGGGCATCTCCCTGGGCACAGACCTGAGCCTATTGTCAGACACCATAGTGCTCTATTCTCTCCTTCCCCTCCCTACCCATGGGTGCCCAGAGAGACAATTTAGCCATAACACGGAGGCATCTCCAAGGAATGGGACTTGTCCTTTTGGGGCCGTACAGCAGACTGAAGGGTACTCAGACTGTGAGCTCCCTGCCTGCCAGCCCTCCCAGGTGCTGCTTGCCTGGTGACTCCAGGAAAGCGGGGCAAATCCCAAGGTGAAGTGAAATAGATCCAGCTAGGGCATCCTGTAGGTGTAGCCCCACCCCCCAAGACCAGCACCCCTCCCCCTGGCAGGGTCAGGGATTGATCTCCAGGGCCCAGGGGACAGGCCTGCAGACCAGACCCCATACACCTAGGTCACTATTGCACTGCCCTGGGGCATGGAGGAGAGATCTGTGAAAGAACCTACTGAGGACTGTGTGTCTTCAGGGGCAGACCAGCGTGCTGGAGTGGCAGCCCTCCTCCCAAAAGAGGGCTGTGCACCCAGCTCAGGCGGTGATCCTGGGTAAGGAACCTCCTGGCCCATGTCACAGCCAGGGGAGATCCATGGGCCTGAGGTCCCGCTTCCTGGCAGGGGCCTGGGAGAGGCCACGGAGAGGAGGAGAGTGGAGGGGAGCAAGACCTGCTCCAGAGTGCGGGTCTTGGATAGCCCCATCCCCCAAGCCCAGACATTCAGCTGAGTGGAGCCATTTCAGCCCCTCCCAGCAGCTTTGCACAGAAACAAAGAGCAGACCTTTGACCCCTACTAGCAGCAGTTGTGGAGCCTGATGGCAGGTTTACCCAACCCAGCCCCCTAGACTGACTCCCGGTCCTGCCCCCACTGAGGTGGAGAATAAGGACAGCTCAGGCTATGATGCTGGGTAGGGAACCTCCTGGCCCATGACCCAACCAGGGGAGATCGATCGGCCTGAGGTCCCACTTGCTAGCAGAGGCCTAGGAGAGGCCACGGAGAGGGGGACGGTGGAGGGGAGCGAGACCTGCTCCAGAGTGCGGGTCTTGGACAGCCCTACACCCCAAGCCCAGACTTTCCGCTGAGTCAAGCCATTTCAACCCCTCCCGGCAGCTTTGCACAGAAACAAAGAGCAGACTTTTGACCCCTGCTAACAGCAGTTGTGGAGCCTGGGGGCAGGCTTACCCAACCCAGCCCCACCCAGAATCATTCCCGGTCCTGCTCCAACTGAGGTGAAGAACAAGGACACACCTGGAAGTCCCAGGGCCCCACCCATGACGTGGGGCATAAAAGGGCCTCTCTAGAGGAACAAGAACTAGCTACAGGACCCCAAAACAGCATGCCCCTTCCTATGAGTGCCACCTACTGACAGGGAGGTCATCCTGCACACCCTTTTACTGCATCTCGTGATTCATCATAAAGGGTGTGGTCGAATCTCATCCACAAACACCACCTACTGGCTCAGAGACTAAAAAGGGCGTGTCATTATTCAGACATAAATCTAAAGGCAAGAAGTAGCAACTGATCCAGATGGGAAGGAAGCAGCAAAAGAACTCTGGAAGTATAAAGACTCAAATGGAAAGCACACTCCCGAAGAGGAACAACAGCTCCCCAGCAATGGACATTAACCAAACTCAGAACACTAAAATGACAGAAGAAGAATTTCAAACATGGATTGTAAGAAAACTGAATGATATGCAAGAAAAAAATGGATAACCAACACAAAGAATCACACAAAAAAATGCAGGACTTGGAAGAAAAATTCACTAAAGAAATTGAAATATTAAAGAAAAATCAAACCAATCTCCTGGAAATGAAGAACTTATTCAGGGAACTACAAAACACCATGGAAAGTCTCAAGAACGGGGTAGATCAAACAGAAGAAAGTATCTCAGAGATTGAAGACAACTCCTACCAATTAAATAAGTCAGTCACAGAGATCCAGCAGAAAATTAAGAGAAAAGAAATAAGCCTACAAGAAATGTGGGATTATGTGAAAAAAACAAACCTGAGGGTGATAGGGGTTTCGGAAGGTGAAGAAGAAAACACTCAAGGGCTGGATAAGCTATTTGAAGAATTAATAGAGGAGAATTTCCCAGGCCTTGCTAAAAATCTACATATACAGGTACAAGAAGCTCAA
>RJWJ010028496.1:0-21386 GCA_004363605.1 Indri indri | reverse complement strand
AAAAGTATCCCTCAGGAAGCAAGTAAAAGCCGCTCCCAAAGTCCTCCTTCCAGGGTGGTCTTCTTTTCTTGCAAGAAGCTCTTGGCTCCGAGGAGGGTCCAGACTTTGTGTCTGAATGTTTGGCAGAGCATCTGGGGGTCTCAGAGCCCTGCCACCCTCTGTGTTCTCACTCTCTCAAGGGACACGGCCCATGTGAATCTCAGAACTTCTATCTCTAGTGGAAACAAGTCCTCGAAAAGCCCGGAAGGGATTCAAGCTTGTCAAAGAAGGGTCGGCGTGTATGTAGCGGGGAGGAGGAGGGTGGTAAAAATAAGAATCATTTGATATCTTGAATCGTTTAAACATTGGGAAAGTTGAGACAGCCAAAAAGTCTAAAAAAAACTGATAGTGGAGACAGACACTGCTATGGATTTTCTAAAACAGGTTTTCCTCTTCTGGGGCTGACCGATGATTTAGCAACACCAGGGTAACAATAAAGAAACAAAAAAAGCATACGATAAGTGAAGGATTGCCTATTTTATAGTAAATTAGGAAAATTAGCAAAAATGAGTCCCTTTAAATGAGGAAAATTTATCCATGGCATAAGGCCCTGCCCAAAGTGGCATTTAAATGATACTAAAGTGAGCAGTCTGGCAAGTTACTCAGTATTATCATATTCATTAATTTTGAAAGAAAAATCTACACGACTGCTACCCAGATGCTAAAAACCCCTCTGACATAAACACGCACCGTCCCAAATCAGTGATTATTTTTAGTCTAATCACCCAAGATTACAACTATAAAGTTAGGTGGGGGGGAAAAAAAGGGGGGTAGAAAAAGAGTGTGATTTCCTGGAAATCCCACAATGCAATTTCACTCTGAACTTGCAAAGCAAATATCCAGGCATGATCTGCATGAAACTGGGTGGTGTTTCGTTCTAGAACTATGGGCCCCAATTAAAAATAATGAGGCCTGTCTCCAGCCGCCAGACCCAATTAGAGATAATGAGGACTGATGGCTCCTGAAATAGATTCATTTTTCTCTGATAGACGAATTGGGACAGGGTCTTGGTAGGGGTCATTGGGATAGGCCTGGCGACAAAGCATGGGTCACTCAAGCTTACAAGCCCTTACGAATGCAGTTATTAAATAAGGAAGTAGGAAGTTCCTGGGCTCCCAAAGCACTGGAGTAACCCGGCAAGACGTGCACCCATCAGGCACATTCAGATATACATTGTCATCCAAACGGAGTGTCTGTTGCTATTAAAGACTTTTAAGCAGTGACCATCTTATTTAAATGATTACTTAAAAAATACTGCAAAAGCATAGCTGACTTTATGTATATATATATATGTGTGTGTGCATATGTATGTACTTGCGTGTGTGTGTATACTTGTTTGGAATAATTTTAGATTTACAGAAAAGTTGCAAAGACAATGGGGCAGTTCCCATATACCCTTTACTCAGCTTCCTCTAATGTTAACATCTTACCTAACCTGGTACGCTGGTTACAACTAAGAGATGAAATTAACATTTCCATAACTAGACTCCCAATTTGATTCAGATTGCATGGGTTTTACCACCAATGTTTGTTTTCTGTCCCATGATCCAGGACACCACCTTGCTGTCTGAAATTGCCATGTTCGTTCTCTTGTTTACTTAGTCGTTGTCTGACTCCTCCCCCAGGGATTCCTGGAAAGCAGAGAGACCACAGCTGTCCCGTCCACAGCTGCACCCCCGGCAGTTAGCCTTGATCACAACGTGGAATTCTAGGAACCAAGGCAAACTATCGCCCAAGTGTGTAGGAGGCTCCATTGTCAAGGCCTTGGCACAATAGCTGGCATATAATTGGCACACGATATCTGAGGTCGAATTGCTTTTGGGGAGGGGGGAGCACAGCATCGTGGTAAGAACTCGCCCTGGCAGGTGCTTAATTATTATTAGTGGAATGAATGAAAGGAAAAGGCCATTATTCAGTGAAGGCAGGAACCAAAAGATCTGCAGGCAGCTCCCAGTTTCTGAGCTATTTCAACAACCTGCATTTAAACTTTCTTTGAATCATTTCCAAGCATCAGGAGCAACCAAAGACCAGCTCACAATCCCCAGGTCATCCCAAATTCATTCTAACACCCATTGAGATGACTGATTAATCTGTTCTGTCCATAGCCTCCACTGGAAGAGGTTCTCTCCCTCTCTGTGCTCTCTCCTAAGTCCAAGGGAGAGAAGGCAATCCTCCCTAAGGCAGGGGTAAGCCAATTTTTCTGGAAAGAGCTGTACGGGAAATATTTTAGGCTTTCCAGGCCATAAAGGGTTCTGTTGCCACTACTCAACTTTGCTGTTGTGGCTGAAAAGCAGCTGGGGACAAAATGTATGCAAATGAGCATAGCTGTGTTCCAGTAAAATTTTATTTAGAAAAACAAGCAGCGGACCGCAGGCTGTTTTCCAACCTAGGATACACCCACCCATATAAACTGTATGTGTATACATAGCGTAAGGCAACACACGGAACCGAACAGGGACATCGCTAAACATACCGCCCAATGAACAGCCTTTGTGCATATAAAGAAGGGAGGTTTCTAAAAGCAGAAACTGATTTGCAAAAAAAAAAAAGCATTGTACTAAGAATTGGTGTGGCATAGAACTGTTAAGAACAAAACGTCCATCACCTCCTATGGCTGTCATTTTTTGAATGTGGTGAGAACATTTAAGATCTACTCTCGTAGCAAATTTCAAGGATACGTTAATTAGCTTACTTATGATAATCGTTCCACCGCGTATACATATTATATCAAACCATCACATCGTATACCTTAAATATACACAATTGTGTATGTGTCGATTACATCTCAATAAAGCTGGAAGAAAGGAAATACTTATGCTGTAATATTTAGCGAAAAATATAGGAGAAAAACATATCACGTCTCTGCAAAACATGTAGGCAAGAAAACAACATTGGAAGACAATCCATTTTCGAGATGTGATTTTTACAATTTCACTGTTATTTTAGATTTGTTTATTAAAGAGCATGAAATGCAAGGGAAATTAAAAGAATAAAAGTTCCAGAGCCAGCACTACCATGTCCTGGCTCTGCGACCTGTTCTGTAACCCCACGGTGTCTCAGATTCCTCACTTGTTTAAAAGCGATGCTATAATAGTAGCATCTCTCCCATAGGATTGTTGTAAAGATTAAGAATTAATGTGGTTGCTTGCCCGACAATGTGAATATATTAAATGCCACTGAATTGTTCACTTTAAAATATTTAATTTTCCGTTATGTCAATTTCACCTCGATTTAAAAAAAAAACAACTAAGGTCAACCATATATGCATGTTACAAACTCCAATGATTATTTTAAGAATTTTACCCAGAAACCTGCAGCACCTTGACAACAGGGAAGTACCTACAAATGGGACTTTTTAGAGACCGCGGATCCTTCTTTCAAGCTTTAAATAATTCTAAGCGATACATCAATCAATGCAATAGATCTAAGATATTTTTGAAAGTCTAGAAAAAAGAGTTAATGCATAGAAAGCATTTAGAGCAAGACCCAGGACAGAGCAAACACTCAATAAATGCTAATTATTACCCTGGCTGTTGTTAAGCGACAAAATGACCAGAATTTTAAAGCTGAATTGAATTTTAGAAGAATGCACCTGATTTGTTTTGGAGCCACCATGTCAGAGCATAATGGGTACTCTTCTTCTTGTTTAAAAATAACTACAGAGCCTGGGACCACAGTCCGCTGTAGCATGGAGGAAGAGTTCCCTCCTCATCCTCCCTGTCTGGGAGGGATGGCGTGTTCCCAAGACTCGCTAGGCTGGAGATGGGAGAAGAAAGTCCAAGAAGGGGTGACAAGATGGAAGTGGAGGCAGCAGGATGCAGCAGGAATCCAGAAACATACAAACTGTGGGGCCCAGGGCACCCGGACAGTGATGGGATCACTCACCTGGTGGATGAGGAGAACACCTGGACAGGTGCGGACAGGTAAGCAGGTTGTGCCCCAGGAGCGATTAGCCTCTTTAGGTAAGGACCACCGCACACTGACGGGGCCTCACATAGCAGCTCCCCTTGGGCCACAGAAATGTTTTCTACACAGGACTATTACCCAGCAATGAAGAATAGTTACCAAGGATGCAACGGTCTCACGTGAGCCTTAAATAAATCAGAACAGAGGCTTTCTCAGATAAGGTGATATATGTGGAAAGAAATCAGTGTTAACCCACCATCTTCACACCAGCTCCCCGGGAAAGATCTTAAACTTTACTATAATGATGATTTTAATATCTAAGAGAGTATCGAAGAAGTATTGCAATTCATCAGAAGTGTGTTAATCATGGGGCGGGGGAGAGTTTAAAAAATAAGTTTGGCCAATTGGATTGTCCAAAGATGCTCACAGTGATATTTCCATCCCACTTGTTCATCTAGATCTTGCCATTCCCCTATCAAAATGTGGAGTCTAATCCCCTGCCTTGAATCTAGGTGGGCTTGTGACTGGCCTGTAAGCAACAGAATGTGGCAGAAAGGACACAGCGTGGCTTCCGGGGCCAGGTCAAAGACACAGCTAGCACAGCATCTGGCTGCTCTGAGGCGGCCATGCTGTGGGGAAGCCCAGCTACGTGGACAGGCCACATGTGGGCATTCTGGCCGCAGGCCTTGTCTTCCCATCCCCCGAGTCCAGGGGCCAGACATGAGAGCGAGTGAATCTTTGGATGATTTGAGCTCAATAGTCAGGTCATTCCCACTCCAGCCTTCGAGTCATCCCAGCTGAGGCCCCAGACCACCCAGGACTGAAGACAAGCCAGCTCCTTTATACATTTTCTCAATTCCTCAGCCACAGAATCAGTGAGAATAAAAGCGTGGTTTTATCAAGGATGAGTGCTGGTGACGTGTTACTCCCCAATAGTAACTGAAACGATGGGGAATAGACTCTTAAATGACGCCATGAACTGAGTCCCAAGATTAGTTATTGCGTTTCACACCCTGCTGAACACACTGATGCCACCGGGCATGCTGAACTCTCAAAAACAGCAGACCTTCTAGAACCTTCCTACCTAAAGTCCAAGGACTTGCAGAGCCAGCACCCTCTGGGAGCACTTAGAACTGCACAATCCCAGGCTCCCTCCAAGACATACTAAATCAGAATCTGCCTTTTAACAAGACCCCCCCGGTGACCTATATGTACTGTAAGGTTTGAGAAACAGGGCTCTCTAGAACATCCTGCAGTTCTGTCCCTACCAGCTGAGCTCAATGCTTAACAAGAGTCATGTGTATTTGTTCCCAAACCTATTTGTGCCTATGACACTATTGTAATTAAGTAATTCATTTCAACCCAGATAAACCAATAGAATTTCAGTGCGTGGCTATCTCTCGATATGTCTTATAAAGAGAATGTGGCCCATGGTTTAATTTCCATTAAGTTAGGTAAGGGGAAGAAACTGTAAAAGATTTAGGAAGAAAATCTAGAAGGATTCTGTACTCGGATTGCTTTCCAAGTGTCATTAGGTCCTCATTCCATGATAAAAAAAACTGACACTAGGAATTCCAGACAATCCACTATGGGTATAGTTAAAACAAGAACAGTATGTGTCTTGGTCCCACATCCAAAATGAAAACAAATAAGTATGACCCTGATCAAATGATCTATAAATTGACATGCATGGATATGTTTAAGTTAAAATACTCATTTTATTTGAGTATTTGAAAATGCATGGTACATACTGTAGAGTGGTGACTCAGAGGCCAGCTAAGGCCCTCTCCTTCCTTGTATCCTATTTAAAAGGCTGGAATTGTAAAATGCTGGGTTTTCCAGGCTCCCTTGCAGCTAGGAAAGGCATTGTGGCTCAGTTCCAGCCAAAGAGTTGCAAGCTGCGAGTGGGAGTGTCTAGGAGGGGCTTCCAGGAAGTCTTTACAAAGAAGACACATCCAATGTACATGTAGGTGTTTCATGCAGCAATAAACATTTTTAAACAATATATCTGGTTCTCTGCTTAGAACTGCTTACCATACTCCAAGTATAGAGCCACCTTCATCGACCCATCCATTTCCCCAAGGATGTATGTTTAGGTTGACTCCAGCTCACTATGACCTCAAGCAATAGCCTGATGAACCTCTTCAAACGTGTCCCCTTTGGGACCTATGTATGCACAGCTTGTCGGGGTGTCTGCTATTGTGATGTTGTATAATTTAAGCCCTAAGTTGTGGTTTTCTTTCTATCAGCCAGGGGTGTACAAACACCTTACCCCATCCTCTACCCATCTCCACCTTCCAGACCCCTCTCCCAACAGGACTGTAATCCTTTCTTGCTGTTTTATTTCCCAGACCAGAGAGAAGCTGGTGGACAAATAAGGTCCTGGTGATTTAACGTGCGAATTTGTAAAACACCAACAAGGCATGAGATAGGACACCAAAGAATGACTTCGCGCCACCCCAAACAACCAGAGGGAGGGATTTTTTTTTTTTTAGAAAGGAAAACAGGCAATGGGTTCTTCCTTCAACCCAGACCTTGTAGGGCTCTCACTTAACAACAGATCTCAGGGAACTGTCCTCTCACCATAAGACCCTGCCTAGTGCTACCGTGTCTACTGTTGTGACTTGAATGTCTTGGAAAACAGGAAAAGGAGCAAATCTTTTCATTTGGCAATTCTGAGATCTAGAAGTTTCTTTGAGTATCGATAGCTAGTGTTTATTTATCTCACTAAGAAGGGAGAGTAGACATGCAGTAGATAATCCAGAAACCCTTTTCGTGTGTTTACAACTATGTGCACATTTGTTCAGCCCCTCCACCTTTGAGCCCAGTGGCCCTTGGCTTCCATCTGTGTGTCCGCTGCCTTGGGTCCAGGTGGGTGGGGATGACAGCAAGATGTCCAGAGTTGGGAGAATATTGCTAACTGGGATTGTTTTCAGCTGCTGGGGGGCTCAGTTCTGTTTCAAGAGAGACAACAAAGGACCTCTAAGACTAGGATGTTTGCTATGATCTGTAAATGTGGGTGGGTAAGCTCAATTCACAAGTTATTCTGCTTTTTGTCTCTTAGTTTTCTTCTGACTAGGGGTGTTGGGAGCAGGGTCCGAGAGCCAGTTTGGTTGACAGTTACTGGCCTGGCCAATGGCAGGTTGACCGTGCTGTTCACCACCAACATCAGGCACATTTATAGCCTCGAAGGGAGTTTCAGATCATACACATACAAATAGATGCATTGGGAAATAATACCACGAACAAGCTAAAGCCAACTGTCTAGATTAATGGTGCCAACAGAACCTTCCGTGATGGTGTTAATGCTGTCGTATGTCTGTGTCATCCAATATAGTAGCCATGAGCCACATGTGACCACCAAGTACTTGAAATGTGGCTAATGACTGAGAAACTGAAATTTAAAATTTTGTTTTAATAAATTTAATTTTAAATTTACTTAGCCCCATAGTGTTCATGGCTACCATATTGGATAATGAAAGCAGCCAATTTTTGTAATTTAAAAAAGATGCTTTGTTTTCGCCCCAGTCTTATTGATATAATAGGCCAGTGGTTCCAAGCTGGGGACAATTTTGCTTGTGAACCCCAGGGAACACGTAGCATTGTCTAAGTATATTAATAGTTTTAGTTGTCATGATGAGGGAATGAGGGTGCTACTAACATCTAGTGGGTAGAGACCAAGGATGCTGCTAAACATCCAACGATGACCAGGAAGCTCCCCAAATAAAGCATCATCCAGCCAAAATATCAATATTGCCAAGGCTGAGAACCATGCCATAGGCCTTTTTCATAGTAAGCAAAGGTTTTCCTAATTTGTATAATTGTTGTATTGATTTCCTTGATTTAAACATTTTTTAAAATTGTGGTAAAAAACACCTTAACCATTTTTAAGTGTACAGTTTAGATGTGTTAAGTACATTTACATTATTGTGCAATGGATCTCCTAGAATTTTTCATCTTGCAAATCTGAAACTCAATACTCATTAAAAAACCACTCTCCTTTTCCTCCTCCCTCAGCCCCTGGTGATCACCATTCTACTTTGTTTCTATGAATTTGACTATTCTACATACCTCATATAAGTGGATTCACACAGTATTTGTCTTTGATGTAACTGGCTTATTTCACTTAGCATGATGTCCTCAAGGTTCATCCATGTTGCCGCACATAACAAGATTTTCTTCCTTTTTAAGGCTGAATAATATTCCCTTGCATGTATATGCCACATTTTGTTTATCCATTCACCCGTGGATGGATACTTGGGTTGCTTCCACATTTTGGCTATTGTGAATAATGCTGCTATGAACAAGATTGTACAAATATCTGTTGGAATCCCTGCTTTCAATTCTTTGGGGTATATATCCAAAACATAGATGTGTTATTTCCTTGATTTTTTAATTTTATTTATTTAGAGATAGGGTCTTGCTCTGTCGCCCAGGCTGGAGTGCAGTGGCGTCATCATAGATCACTGTAACCTCAAACTCCCGGCCTCAAGTCATCCTCCAGCCTCTGCCTTCAAAGTGCCGGGATTACAGGTGTGAGTCACTATGCCCTGCTGGGTTATGGATTTTTAGAAAGACTAGCACAGAGGCGAAGTGCCCCTGTGCCTTCTTGTCACACCCTATCGGGGGTACATGAGATCCACATGACATCACTGGCGACATTGATCTTCATCACTTGGTTAAGGTCATGTGCGCCAGACTGGTCCATTATGAACTTACTCTATCCATCTCCATACTCTCTTCATTGGAGTTGAGTCACTAAGACCAGCCCAGCACTGAAGGGCTAGGGTTAGGGGAGAATTAACCTCCATCGCTTGGAAGACAGAGTACCTACATATATTATTTGGGATTGTTCTGTAAGGAATAGGTCTCTTCTCCACGGAACTATTTCTTCAATCCTTTGTTGGTATATACTCATAGATTCTACTTTGAGTTATAACCCAAATTTGTTCAGCTTTGGCCATGCCTTGCTTTTTTAAACAGTGTACCAATAACTACATATTTTGCATTTGATACTTTAATGTATGTTTCAAACCTGATAGAAACAGACTTTTTCCAAGGAATGAGTCTTGCCACAAAGTCAATGTTACTAATGTCTTTGATCATGGTGGCAATAAATGCTACTGCTGATCATTCTGGACAAGACGTTATCCAACCCAGCACCCCAGAGACCCAGTTGAAATAAGGACCAGTTGCAAATCACCTCTAGAATTATCCTGAGAGGCTTATAAGCTTCCCCTCAAGACAGGGCTGTACGACCCTTCAGGGAGGGTCATCAATTGGTCCAATAGAGAGGACATTGTCATTAATACTCAGCTGGTCCAATGGTGCCCCATATCCCTGAGTTCAGGGGTAAGCAATCACACCAGTGTGGAGGGTGTGTGCCTAAAAGAAAACAAAGCCATCTCTTTAGCCAGACAGACATTCAAACAAAGTCACCTGCACTTTCATTTTGCCCTGAGCTCTATATCAAAAAGCTGAGTGGAAAAATAATATTTGCAATAAACAACAGTTCATTTGGATAAAGGGGTTTTTGTTTGTTTCTCAAAAAACAAGCCCTGAAAAGCAATGGGAAGTATGTTACGTTCTTTTTAGCATTCCAGCTTTTCCATTTTCCTCTGAGACAATGTATTTTCTCGAATGCAAAGTTATTCCTACCTTTTGCATCTGAAGTCGAACCAGAGATTAGGAAGGAAAACTTATTTTGGTGTATGTAGAAGTTGTATATGTATCTAAATGACCGTTGAAATGGCTATTGTCATTTTAAAATTTAGTGAACGATTATTTAAAATTAAATATATTATAAATTGTTTAAAAGACAACAGCCTTACTTGGCTATTTGGAGGTCCCCGGCACATACTGGCGGGTCACTACCGTAAAATGATCTGTATTCAGGATGGTGTGTACAAGTGTGCCATTTTCATTCTCAACGTCAAGCACGTCACAGTTTTCAGTCAGTGGCTCAGCCCAATGACAGTTTCAAAATCAGGGCCATTGTCCTTAGGAGTCCTTTTCATTTCCAGGGCGGATTAATTTTTGCGGCCATCAACCCATCCCAGCTCATGCAATGAATGACGACTTTCTTCCTGATTAGTGAACAGCAGGTATTGGTTTTGATAATGAGCTCTCGGCTGGGCACATCTACCAAATTCTCACCGCCTGCTCCACTGTGAAGTTGCCCTTTAAACAAATTCTAATGGGATTCAAAAGAATTAAAGCTAAGCACATTGAAAGAACACTTCTGTGTAAGTGCTTGGTAGGTTTCAAAGCACACACAACGGGCTTCAGAATTTCACATATGCAAGGTGATGAAACAGACATTCTTAGGGACTCGAGTGTCCCAAACAAGTCAGGCGCTAGGACCTCCACTGTATTCCCTGGGCCTACGTTGTGGAGGTCTTTTTGTCCGTTACACCCATGCATGTAATCAGCGATTGTTCCTATTGTAAATCCCAGATTCACCATCTGTATGCTCCAAAAGGCTAGTGGATTGTTAATACCCAGTCCCTATGGGATTAATCTGCAATTTCACACTAAATGATTTTTAAGTATAATTTGTTACAATGATACAACATTACCATTTCTAAAACAAACAGCTGGGATTGTTACATTGCAAGAAAAAGAGTGAAGTGTCCACGCGTTTCTATGCAACTATGTTTTATGATCACTTCAGTTTAGAAGCAAATGGGAAGAGATGAAAAACTCCAGTCTAGAACCTTGGGAATGGGCTGTTAGTAAGTGAACACACTGCTTTTTGTTACTGGGGAACATGATCTGGACACACAATAGTGATAAGACTGAAAGAAAGTTCTCTGAGTAGTTCTTTAAAACCATTCAGGGTTGTTCAGTGTTTGCAGGATAAAGCTGATTGCAATGAAAAGTATGAGTTTGGATTCTCTGCCGAGCAACAAACTATTCTATTACAGGTCCTTTTGTGGATAAAGGAGGTCTGCCCCTCCCACCCCCAAATCAGTCTGTGATATTAAAAAGGGCTGGCTTGAAGCATGCAGAGAAACGATGCCTTATCACGTCTTAGTTTATTACACAAAAGGTATTATTCCAATCAAAAGTTATCTATATGAATTTCAAAATACATTATCCAGATATAAAACCATTCTCATACAGCCATCTAATCTTTGACAAAGCAGACAAAAACATACACTGGGGAAAAGAATCCTTATTCAATAAATGGTGCTGGGAATATTGGATAGCCACATGTAGCAGACTGAATCAGGATTCGCAACTCTCACCTATCACAAAAATCAACTCGAGGTGGATAACAGACTTAAACCTAAAGCATGAAACTATAAGATTTCTAGAAGAAAAGGTTGGAAAAACTCTTATAGACCTTGGCCTAGGCAAAGGATTTACGAAGAAGGCCCCAAAGGCAATCAGAGCAACAACAAAAATAAATAAATGGGACCTGACCAAATTAAAAAGCTTCTGCACAGCCAAGGAAACTGTCACAAGAGCAAACAGACAACCTACAGAATAGGAGAAAATATTCGCATGCTACACATCCGATAAAGGGCTGATAATCAGAATCTATATAGAACTCAGGAAAATCAGCAAGAAAAAAAATCAAACAACCCTATCAAAAAGTAGGCAAAGGACATGAACAGAAACTTTTCAAAAGAAGATAGACTAATGGCCAATAAACATATGAAAAAATGTTCAACATCTCTAATCATCAGGGAAATGCAAATCAAAACCACAATGAGATATCGCTTATTTCCAGTGAGATTGGCCTTTATCAAAAAGTCCCAAAACAATAAATGTTGGTGTGGATGCGGAGAGATAGGAACACTCATACACTGCTGGTGGGACTGCAAACTAGTGCAACCTCTGTGGAAAGTAACAGAGGTATCTTTGAGATACCTCAAAGAGCTACAGGTAGAATTACCATTTGATCCACCAATCCCATTACTGAGCATCTACTCAAAAGACATTCTATAAAAAAGACACCTGCACTCGAATGTTTATAGCAGCACAATTCACAATTGCAAAGATGTGGAAACAACCCAAGTGTTCATCATTACATGAGTGGATTAATAAAATGTGGCATATGTATACCATGGAGTTCTACTCAGCCACAAAAAACAATGGTGATCTAGCACCTCTAGTATTATTCTGGATAGAGCCGGAACCCATTCTACTAAGTGAAGTGTCCCAAGAATGGAAAAACAAGCACCACATATACTCACCATCAAATTGGTATTAACTGATCAACACTTAAGTACACATATAGCAGTAACATTCATCAGGTGTCAGGCAGGTGGGAGGGGGGAGGAGGGGATGGGTATATACACACCTAACAGGCGTGGTGCGCACTCTCTGGGGGATGGACATGCTTGAAGCTCTGACTTGGGTGGGACAAAGGCACTATATATAACCTAAACATTTGTACCCCTGTAATATGCTGAAATTAAAAAAATAAAAAATACATTATCCAAAAGAGTACATATACTTATTTAAACTCAAATCTAACCAAAGCCAGGCTATCAAACATTGAGACATTTTCATCTTCTTTATTAAGAATGAAGCCTTTCCCTTAGATTGAAATGAATATAGCACTTGTATTTAGCTGAACTTCCAACGGTGGGTTCAGATGTTCCTTTTGATGGAACGCATGGTTGAGTTGTTAGATCCAGTTACTTAGCAGAGTTAGAAAGTAGTCTGCATGTTTAGTTTGCTCAAGTCCACTTTTTAAAATTATAATCTGCCCCCCAAAACTAAATGGGGCCCTCTATAGGGCCATGATGGGAGAGCGGGGATTCCCTGGCAGGTAGCTTCGTCCTCATTAGCGGGACCTGCTTTGCTGAAGTCATATGTAAGAAGGAAAGATGACTAAAACGTCCTGCCCAACAGAAACCACTTGGTGCAGAAAAGACCGGGGGGTCCTACATCCCGCCTCTTCCCCATCCCCTGACACCATCAGGTAGAACAGATGGGGTGAGCAAATCCGAGGAATTTCCCTATCTGTCATGTGGGTACAATAAACACCCACCTCACAGCACTGTTAGGAGGACTGAGCAAGAGATACAGAGCACCTAGCATATTGTTGGGCAGAATAAGTTGTTTAAAAAGGAAAGCCTATTATTTTTATCAGCTACTGACAATCTTTCTGAGGTTTTGCTAGCCACATGGGCACAAAAAAAACATTTTTCTTTTGTCTTCACTCTATTATAAGAAAAACCAGGACCAATGAAAAACGTGTTCAAAGACAAATGGCAAAGACCTGGGCCTTGCGGTTGGCAATAAGGACTGGTGGGGTCTGTGGTTTACTGGAGATCATGTGACCACCCCTCTAACAGAAGGCAGCTGTGCTTAGTCCCCAGCTGATGGCTACCTAGAAGGATCGTGGGCCTAGTGTGGCCAACTTTTCAGATTTGTCCAGAAAAGATGGAAGTCCCAACTTGAAGGATTTTAAAATGCTGGCATTTAATTCAATATTTTTTAAAAAGAAAGCTTGTGAGCCAAAAAAAAAAAAAAAAAAAAATCCTATTTCTGGCTGAATGTGGCCTACAGAACTCTGGTTCAAGATCTCTGATAAAAACCCATAGAAAAACCCATAGAAAATGGAATATAAAATAAATAGAGTAAGAGTCACAGAGCAGACTAGGCTCATATTCGATGCGGAATTATACATAAATACGCCCATTACATAGGTCTTAGGGGCTAGAGCAGTAAGTCCTACACGAGATGAGAAAATAACATTGTAAGAGATACACAATGTGGCCTGATTTAAATTGATCATAGAATTCAGGGGCAAGACGGCCTCTTCTCCAACTGTGATTGCTGAGTGGGGTTTTCTGATGGCAAACAAAGGTAAGGGCTCAGATTGGGTACGACGATGGATTCAGGACAGAAGATGACAACCCTAAATTGCTTTACTTTTTAAAAATACATTAAACAACATTGTCTTGAGGCACATGAGCTAAATTCTCCCAGGGAGCTGGGAAAAGGCTGTGTCAAATCTTTCAGATCACTAGCACTATTTCGTAAATCCACATTGGTTCCAAAAGTTGAGATAGCGTCCCAAAGTAACGTGATTGGTTCCTTACCTTTTCCAGGAGCATCTTAGCTACAGAAGGAGGAGAAGAGCCTTTAGACATGCAAAAATCACCTGGAAACACAGCCCTTGTTTGTTGAGCATTTACTTGTATCTGATGCTATCTTTTAAGCCTCAAAGAGCTCTGAATGACGAGTTATTCCTTTTTTTTGAGACGGGGAAATGAAAGTACAGGGGACAACTTGCCCAAAGCCACTCAGCCAGGGAGGGTCAGTGTTGAGACTTGAGCCCCTGTAAGCCTCACAAACAGGCCATCACAAAGCCCTTTTCCCAGAGGTCTGTCACTACATTTAAAGACTCTGCTAATGGCTGGGAATAAGTGGTCCTGAACGAATATTCTAATTCCAATGGATTTGCTATTTTAAAATGACATGGATGATTCACTTTCCAAAAATAAAATACGCTTAAGGTTAAGATTATGCCAAACAATTTGTTATGTCTAATGATTCAGAAGATATCTCAGGATTTTTTCAGAGCCTAGAGAATATTAATTAGCAGTATAATGATATACATAGATATTCAGTAATTCCAGCCAAGATATGGTCCAGACGTTAATTTTTTTTATTTTTTTTTATTTTTTTTATTTTTTTACTGTAGGGGCCCAATTTAGTCTCTAGATTGTTTTGTGCTTTTAAACTTAAGCCAAAATAGAATAACTGCCCAACAGTTTCGGTGTTGTCATTCCCAAGAATACATTCACTGAAATGGACACAGCATTATTTTAAGTTATTCCCAAAGCATTTATTTTTGCACTCTTCTGTGTGTAAATATAATATTTGTGAAAGTAGCAGACGCTCGACTGTCTATATTCAACAGAAAATTTGCTATTTATGTACATGGACCTGGCATTGAACTTCAAGGATGAGACACAGAATACTATGGAATTTTGGAATTGGGTGGGCCTCAGGGATCTAATGCCCTGTTTCTGGTTTGTGAATTCTCTTTGGCTTTGCTTCAACAGCTCAGTTGAAGGTACTTTTTACTATCACAGTAGACGTGCTGACCCGGGAGTGCTCTAATTGCTAGAAAGTTTTTCCTTATACTGATTAAAATAAGCCCTGGAACCTACAACCCAGTGATCTTCACTCCTTTTACAGAGTTGCAGAGATAAAGACCTTTATTCTTTTGAGAATCAAAAGAATAAAAATACTCAAATGAAAAAAAATTTTCATAAAGGAATGCGTGGATGTATTAATAACGACAAAATTAAATGAGGCAAAAAATTAAAATAAAATTAAAGGGGAGGAGAGGGAAAATTTTAAAAAAACCAAAACCGCAACTTGCCCAGTGCACATTTGTGGGTCACATTCTTTAACCGACTTAATTTTATTAGCTACTGTCCACCTTTCTGAGAAGCTGAGCAGAACAGTGATTGAACTGGATCTGGACAGAGACAGTAGGTCACCAGAAAGGCACAAAGACATATCATTCCTTTCCTGGAAACATCCAAGGGTTTAGCATCCTTTTATTAAATAAGATGTACGACAACAATTACAAACGGCAGTTCCTCGACAATCGTGTTCCCAAAGAGAACGATAATACACACATCAGTCATGCTAACAGAAGCAAAAGGGATCACCAACCAGTGTACCTTTCATGGTCTCCCACAGGAAAAAAAAAAAAATTCTGTGCTCTTGCCTGCAAAAGCTGTTTTGAGACATTAAATGGTGGCTTTGCAGTGCTATGGAACTATACATCTTATGAAATCAGAATCAGAAATTAGTGGCATGAACCTTGGAGCAGGGATACTGGATAAACTTTCCATTAGGAACTTTCTTATAAGAAAAAAAACACCTAGTTTTTAGCTACTATCAAAACAAGGGGGAAAAAAATGTCTAAAAATCTCTGGAGTACTACCACTATGTGCTGTGGCTCTGGGGGTTGATCTAGCTTAACAGTTCATGAAAAAAGACCTTGGTATTTCCGCTTCACAGACATGCTCTCGAGTTCACTAGATCAAGCCACTAGTCAGGGTGAAAGAAAGAGAACTGATTGTTTATTGCTACAAATCACGTGTTCCTGACTTCGCTCCCGTTTCCTCCTCATCACTGGGAAAATCATAACAATAAGCAGATCAGGCTGGGCGCAGTGACTCATGCCTGTAATCCTAGCACCCTGGGAGGCCAAGGTGGGAGGATCACTTGAGGCCAGGAGTTTGAGACCAGCCTGAGCAAGAGCGAGACCCCGTCTCTACTAAAGACAGAAAAAATCAGCCAGGCATGGTGGTGTGTACCTGTAATCCCAGCTACCTGGGAGGCTGAGGCAGGAGGGTCCCTTGAGCTCAGGTGTTGAAGGTGGCAGTGAGCTACGATGACACCACTGCACTCTAGCCCAGGCGACAGAGCAAGACCCTGTCTCAAAAAAAAAAAAAAAAAAAAAGAAAAAAATCCTCTCTTCTCTCTATACCAAAGCAAATGATAAAGTGTAATAAAGCTATGGAAACAGGTAAACTTCACATTGTTTCATTTAACAAAAGAGAAAAAAGTATTGACCACCTTTAGCTAAGTCCAGGTATCACCTAGTTCAGGTGGCCCAACTTGCTTGATCATAGAATCACCTAAGGCACTTGTTAAAACATAAGGACCCCTAAACGTTTCCATTTTATGGTTCTGTCCCCCCAGGTGTCTTTCAATTGAGAAATATCACACATTTATAAAAGGGAAAGATATATGAATCTCATAAAAGGGTTTAAGTTCCCTGGATTTGCTGAATAACTCTAGCAGGTGTTTGAGTGGCAATATTTACACCAACCAATCCTGAACCAGTGAACTCAAAATCTCCATTCTTTACTAAAATCATCTCCCAGAACCTATCTCTCTTCTCCCACCTTTTGTCTTTTAATCAAAGATCCTTGCTTTTTGTTCCCATAGTGCGTGAGGTCACAGAACCCACAGACTGGATGCCCTTTATTTAAATAGCTTTACTGAATCCATCAGCTTCCAGAAAAGAGAACTTCTTTCCAAACCACACTAAAGATAGAAAATTATATCTTAATGAAAAGGACTGTTTCCTCAAAAGGAAGTGATTGGGTCACTCACGTTTATTTACAGCTCCAATGAGGATTAACAGAAACAAATCCAAATGCTTTGAAAGCTTACAACCTCACTGCGAATTAATTATAGGTCATTCAGGGACATTCAAAGCAACATAAACTATGTAAACCACTTCTGTAACCAGTCAAAAAACAACTTGTAAACATATGCAGGTCGGGGGGAGATTTTTGAAAACCGAGAAAGTTTCAAGACCATTACCTTCACTAACATCTGTAAACTGCATGTTTTTGTCCCCTCCCTGGAGAATGCAAGCGGATCTATTCACTCCTGGCAGAGAAGAAAGGAGGAAGGGCGTCCAGGTGCTACAAGAAAACCATTCAGGAGGACATGGACCTACGCCAGGGTTACAGCCCACCTGAACGAAAACTGAAATCCAGGCACACCCGGCCAGGGAGCCCCGGGTTCTTCCTGAACTTAAGCATGGGGGTGGGGTGGGGAAGGCTTCCCAGTGACAGGTGCGGGGACACGGTTCCCCTGCCCGCAGCTGGATAGATAACGCGAGGACAGCCCCAAAACCCCGGCGGGACGGGCGCAGACGGGAGTGGCCCGTCCACCCGCAGGCGCGCGGGCTGCGGCGTTGGCTGGAACCCCTCACGGGCCGTGCGCCCTTGGCCCGCGCACGATCGCTGAGAGCTTCGGACTCCCCGGATGCAAAAAGGGGGCCACCCTAGCCCCTAAGAGGCCGGTGTGAAGAGGAGACGAGAAGGAAGCGTCAATAAATAAGTAAACAGAAGGTGGGGGTGGCTGTGCCAATGATCGTGGCTGCCACGACAAATTGCTCCAACGGAGGCGCAAGAGTTGGGGCGCCGGAAATGCAAACTTCCTCAGGTCACCAAACTAGCTCGAGCCCCCTAAGGGGGTGGCGAGACCTTTGTGCGCGCTCGGCCCCGCCCGCCGCCCGCGGTCCGCGCCACCTTTCCCGCGGCGGGCACGGGCGGGGCGGGGCCGGGTGGCGGGCGGGGAAGGGCGGGAGCGCGGGCGCACCGGCGGGCCGCGGTCCCCAACGGCTCGGCTCGCGGTGCCGGACCCTGGAGCGCCACAGCCTCCTTCGCCGCTGTCGTCGTCGCCGTCGCGGCGGCTCCGGTGGCCCCGCCGCGCCCGCTCCGGGCGGGCTCACCCTCTGCGCCGGGCAGGGGGGGCGGCGCGCAGACCCAGCCTCGCAGCGGCGCTCGGCCCGACCCCCCTTCGCGGCCCGGGCAGGTGGAGGCGCCCGGCGACAGCGCCCCCCGCTCGCAGTCCCCTCCCGCCGCGCGCCAGCCCGCGCGGGCGCAACTTTCTTAAAGGGACAGGTGGCCCCGATCCGCGTCCACCTGAGGCCGGGTCTCTGCCGCCTGGCCCGTCCCCACTTTGGGGAAGAGCGGAGGTCGTGACAGATCCCTCCGCCCGCCCACCTGCTTTGCCCCCGGGCCAGTGACGGACTGCAAGTTTTAATGCACCCCGCGTCCTTTTGCAACTTAATTCTTTTGGCCTAAATCGTCCTCCCACTGCTCCTCAACGCATGCTCGCGGGCATGCAGGCGCTGCCACCGTTGGCAAAGTTGGAGAGGGGTGTCCCTACCCCTGTGCCCCCCGCACCTCCCCCCACACACCCCTCCGGAACCCCGAGGCGTGCAAGGCTCGCTGCTGCTGGGATACGCCCGCTGCAATCCCCTTGACCCTGCCCCGTAACTGACCCTTGGGGAAAAGCCCCCCGCACGGCTACTGCGCATGCTCTGAGCTGGACAGCTCCAGAGAGGGAAATTTAAAAACGATTCGAGCTGCGACGGCGGCCAAATTGCTGAAGGCGAGGGGCGAGCGCGAGGGAGCCCCCGTCCGGAACCCCCGCCCGCCCCAGGAGCGCCGGCAGTGGCGGCCCCTCGAGGATCGGCTCCAGGTACCGCCTTGCGGGGTCGGCTTCGCTCCCTCCTCCCGGGCGGTGCCCCGCGTTGCATTTCCAAGGTGGAGACCCGGGCGCAGGAGCTGCGGGGGCGCCTCCCTCTGCTCCCCTTTTCTCCTTCCCGGGGATCCCTCGATGACTTTGGGGACGGAACTGAGAGTCTTTGATGGGTTTCTATGTTAGTTTCAGTCTGGGAGTTTGAAAAACTTAGAGAACACAAAGTGATTTTTTTTTTTTAAGGCTGTGTTTGTGTGCGGCAGGGGCCGGGTTGGGGGGTGGATTGGTCTTCCAGCACGGGCATGTGGCATCTCTGGAAGCATTTCCAGGGCAGGAGACTTTTGGGGGTGATTATTCCCTTTGCAAGTGGGAACTCGTTTCCCCCTGAGAAACATACATGACAGACACGTCAGCTGCCTTTTGTTTGCATTTTGCTTTCGAAGTGGTCGTAACTGAACTGAGATTGAAAATGTAAGGCTTGGAAGGGAATACGGTTTTTCCGATTCCGGTTTTGTGAATCCACATTTTCCAAGGCTTGACATTTGGATTCTAGAGCCTTCCCTCGGCCCTTCCCCCACTAATTTGAAAGAACCTGGAATTTCATTCCATTCTCTTCATTTGCTTCTAAAACCCTGTAGAATTGCCCTGGGAAAGTGACCTGAGATGCCCAGGAATCCTCTAGTACTTTTTTTTTTTTCTTTAAAGAAAAAAGTATTCTGTTAGTTGTTTGAGCTCCGTCCTTCTGAATTGTGGGAAAACTGTGGATCTCAGCCCTGTCCACATCGTGGCTGATGGGAGCTTTGTATTCTGCTTGTCTTTTCCCCAAGGAGATGATAGAAAGTGACATCTCATCCATAATGTCAGGAATTATTCGAAACTCGGGGCAGAATCACCACCCCTCTCCACAGGAATACAGGTGAGGACTTCAACAATCACAACTGTATATTTTTGGATTGTTCAAAGTGTTTACGTGCTGCTGTTGGTTTCTGAAACTGCCCAAGAACTATTGTTACGTTCGATTCCGTGATTTTGCAGGAAAGCTAGCATGTCTTGATTTCAAAGTTGGTCTTTCCAAGGGTGTCTGGGTTGTGGCTTAGCCCAGTGGGACCACTTAAATGCCTGTAGTGTCCTGTCCCCTCCCCGAGAGGTCCCCTCCTTGGATACTACTTGAGAATCCTGGTGAATGTTAAGGTGACAACAGCAGCTATTGCTTCCTCTCCAGCGGCCGTAGTGGGGGCTCTGGGAAATGCACGGTCCCCCCAAAGCTTTCTGGGAGGAACTGGCTCCCATCCTCCGTGCTGGGATGCTGGGAAAGTTGTGGCTCAGAACTCCTGGGTTCTTCACCCGGCTGTGTGACTTTCAGCAAGTCCTTTGCCCTCTCTGGGCCTCATTTCCTCGTCATTTAAATGAATGATGCTGTTGAATTCGATGATCTTAAGGTCTCTTCTAGGTTCTCATGTGTTCGAAGAGTAAATTAGATGGCAACTGAAGTCAAAATACACTATTTCTTGAAACAGATGAAACAAGGTACAAGTGAAGGGGGGGAGTCCTCAAAGCACTTCCCTCTTTTGTCTTCAAACCCCCAGATGCAAAGGCCTTTAGGGGGTCAACCGATCCAGCCCTTTCTTTTTTACAGGTGGGGAAACTGAGGCCAAAATAGGAGAAGGGGCTTATTCAAGGTCACACGGTGACAGGGAGGGAGGAGAAGGACAAGGAAGGACCTGGAGTCCTCTCCCAGCCTCTGTCCCTCGAGGCCAGGGAGGCCTGACCTGGTTTCTAGGGCCCCACCCCCCAAAGCAAGCACCATGTCTGTGGGTTGAAGGGACACAGTCCAGATTACGGAATGGGGACAGGACCAGGGGTGGCCTGGGAAGAGCAGGCTGTCACCTCCGATCAGCCCTGTTTACCCAGGGGTTGTCTGACCCCCCGGGGTCACTGCGACTCACCAGCAGTGCCTGCTGGGGCAGACCGCAACCCCCAATTAGAGGGAGGCTGCCTTCTGAGTTCCAAATGAGGCGACAGATTCAAGCAGATATTTGCAGAGCGCCTGCTGCCTGCAGAGCTGGGGCCAGGTGCACAGCAGTTTGTGAGCACCTACTGTGTGCCAAGCCCCCCGTCACTCACCTCAGTTCAGGAGGCTGCTCTGCTGATCCCTGTTGTCCAGGTGAGGAAACTGAGGCTCAGAGAAATGAAACAGCTTTTCCCAAGATCACTCAGCCAAGGACCTCTGGTCTTCCTCCCAGCACTAACAGGTTTAAATAACGACAAGTAGGTCAGGGGCAGTTAAGAGTTAGCCTTCGGCTCTGGAGTCCATTGTCATCCCAGCTTTTCTGGCTGTGTGGAGCTCTCTGAGCCTCAGTTTCCTCATCTGTAAAATGGGGATAGAAATAGTACCCACTGCATGGAGTTGTGACAGTTCAGTAATCATTTCTGGCTCTGTCACT
>RJWJ010028495.1:0-21375 GCA_004363605.1 Indri indri | reverse complement strand
AAAAAAAAAAAAAAAAAAAAAAAAAAGAGATAATTTACAGAGAGAAAGCAGATGCTTGCCTATAGAAATAATTTTAATACAAACAAGTTATTTATTACTGCTATTGGTATCATGTTAAAGACAGAAATGGAGACACTTGCAAAAGGTTGTGGTGGCAGGATTTTTAAGTTCTGATGATTAAAATACATCACTTGAACATATAATGAATATACAGACAAACATTTCTGATTTTTAAAAAAATTGAGTTAGACATATAATTCAGTCTTATTTTTTCAATTGGTCTATCTTAGACTTTGTATCTCATCTCCTTTTAGCAAGATCAAGCTTTCATGTTGCTGCTTTTTTTTTTTTTTGAGACAGAGTCTCACTCTGTTGCCCGGGCTAGAGTGCCATGGCGTCAGCCTAGCTCACAGCAACCTCAAACTCCTGGGCTCAAGCAATCCTCCTGCCTCAGCCTCCCGAGTAGCTGGGACTACAGACATGTGCCACCATGCCCGGCTAATTTTTTTCTATATATTTTTAGTTGTCCAATTAATTTCTTTCTATTTTTAGTAGAGACAGGATCTCACTCTTGCTCAGGCTGGTTTCGAACTCCTGAGCTCAAACAATCCACCCGCCTCGGCCTCCCAGAGTGCTAGGATTACAGGCGTGAGCCACCGCGCCCGGCCCTATGCTACTTCTTTCTTGGTCTACTTGTTTAGTTTTGGTAGTTAGCTCTTAGAAGGTCTAGAGATTTTGTTTCCTCTCTCTGGTAATCCACTGAGTATTAATAACACAAGCTCCATTTCTACTCATTGGAAACTATATTTATTTCTTTGTAATAACAAGAAGAAGGTTCAAAGAAAAGAGCCATGAGATCCTCTATTCTTGGTGAAAGAGCCACAAATCCAGACCTAGAGAATCCGAGCCTAAAACAAGACACCCCTTAAATAAGAATAGCATTAAATATAAGCACAAAGCTAGAAGGGAAAGATGACTACATGAGCAGCACCAGGACTCTATCACGAACATTCCTGCGGTTTAGGTTTACAAATACCAGGCTGGTTGGCTCTTCTTTAACGTATATGCTTTGGATTGGTCTAGCCTGTAGGGAAGTTTCTTACCATTCTTCCACCTGTCCTTGAAGTACCTTTCTCCTTGGTCCTGGGATCCCCAGGTACCTTGTTTATGACCCATTCCCACAAGGCATAGCTCTGACCTAGCTGTCAAGGGATGTCACTTGTGGCAGATACTGCTAGCTTCCTATCTGACTTCATTTCCACTTCTCTTTTCCCTTTTCCAACAGAACCCTGATTTTGTGCAGGTAGATGATCATGAGAGGCTGGGTTCTTCCCCTGGTGCCAGGGGGTGAAGCAAAATGGGCCAAAGCCAGTTATGTTAACCATTTTTGCTTTGTCTCCTGGGCAGTGGTACCATTACAGCTCACTGCAACCTCGAACTCCTGGGCTTGAGCAATCCTCCTGCCTCAGCCTCCCAAGTAGCTGGGAATACAGGCACACCCCACCACACCCAGTTAATTTTTCTATTTTTTGTAGAGACAGGGTCTTGCTCCTGGTCAGCCTGGTCTTGAACTCCTAGCCTCATCCTCCTGCCTTGGCCACCCAAAGTGCTAGCATTACAGGTGTGAGCCACCATGCCTGGCCACGTTATGATAATCTTTTATTTTTGCTAATGATTGGTTTAGGATGGCTATATGACACAATACATGTCTGGACGTATTACTTGGAATCTATTGTCGCCTTCATCAACATGCTAAGGATGGCAGAGGAGAAATACAGAAGTGTTGGGACCTTGATATTGTTAGTGAGCCACTGAATTAACCAGCCTGTAAATGCTCTTTGAACATCATTTTGGTGGGTTTTCTGTGATTAGCAGCTGAAACTATCCTATCTGATAGTCCACAAAATCCCACTATCTAAGTTGTCAACTCTCATAAATTGCTTTAATAACTATGCAGCCATTCACTGAATAATCTTTTAGGCACAAGCACGTGCCTGGCACTAGAATAAGGAAATATGTTCAGACTTATTCAGGCTTTTCTGTCAAGGGACCTATCATCCTCATCTTTTCCTTTCCCCAAACATATTTGTAAACTGACAATTTCTTTCACCTATCTTATAATCTTTGCAATTACCCTCTGAGTTAGGCAGGAGAGGCATTTTGAACTCTACGCAGCTGAGGAAAGCAAAGTTGTAAATCAGTCAAGATTCCCAACCACTCAGTGGCAGAGCTGGGGAAGGAGCTCAATTTTTTAATTCCAAATCTCTATACCCCAACGCCCAGTATCAGTAACATGGGGAACGTCTGGCACTAGGGCAGGTCGAATGTGAGGTATTAGGAGGTGAACAACATCCCGTGAGGCAAACCAATGTCTCTACTCCCGCTTGAAGACCGCCGCGGGTCCGAGCCAGATGACTCGGCTGGTCTGCAGCCACCGCGTACAACGCACAATGCCTCCAGAATCCTTCGGGTCGGAGACTAGCAACCCGGCCTATACCGATCTGAACTTTATGAACGCATAAGAAGACATCCCTTTACATTCCACTGCCCCATAATTCGCCCGAGACACAGCGGGCTGCTCTGGCCAAGGCTAGGCCAGGGACCCTGGGCTCTCATTTACCTCACCCCGGCCAGGCCCAAATTTTAGGCCTCCAGGGCACTGGCAGCAGAGCCCACAGTTCGTTACCGATTCCTTTCGAGTTCTGGAGTCTCCCTGTCTTCTTGCTTTCCTTCTTCTCTGACACATTACCTTCCTTAGGGGTCACCCTAAGGCTCCACTTCAGCGAGTCAACAGGCCCGGAGCTCACCGGGGAGACCCCGTTGGCGGAAGCGGAAATGCTTGGAGAAAAGAAGAAAAACTACATCTCGCCCCTGCCCAGTGAGCGATGGGTCTTCGGTTGAGGTGTCCGATTGGTCAACACAAAAGAAGGACTGCCCCCTCGGGAGCACGCTGACCAATCAAAGGGCAGATGGCCAATGCGGCAAGGGGCGGGTCGCTTCCGGCGGCTTTCCCCGCAGCTGTGCGTGGGGGAGCATGGGAGCGTGGGAGTTTTGCGGTGGCCTCGGCCTTCGCTGTTGCGTTACCGTCGGGCATCGCTTTTTGCCGCGTCTGCCCGGGCAACACGAGGTTGTCATTAGTCCCGGACTGGTAAGTGGGCCCCCTTCGAGGCTGGGCTGGGGAGAGGAGCAGCCGGCTTAGGTTCTTAAAGGATTTGGGCAGAATCGAGGGAGGCTGGGGGTGCGTGGATTAGCTTTGCAGAATAACTGGCTCCATTAGGGACTGTTCTCTTTTCTCGCAGCTTTGTCTCGAAGTCCCTGTGGCGACTTGAAGAACGCACCCCCACCCCCACTTCCCCAGATGGCGTCCGCGCTCCCGACAACCGAGGCCCAGGTGAGATGAGGTACCTTTTTTCCGTCCAAGTTGGTTGCCGCTTTCCGGCCTCTGCCTGACCACCTCCTTTGGAGGAGGCTTAGGCATGCCGATCGTGATGGGAGTGTGTCTAGTACGACACCAGCCCTTTCACCAAGCTGTCTTCGTTCCTAGACCAGGGACATAGAAGGGAGTTTACCAACTTCTTCCTTTCAGAACCACCAAATGGGAGCAGAGCCCTTTGGAGGAGTCTATAGGAAAGTTTTCTCAAAGTGTCTTTCTGGAACGCTTCTCAAAATTGTAGTTTTCTAGGCTTCACTCCGTACCTGTTGAATAATAATAATAAAGCCCTGGTGATTTTTCTTCATACCATTAGGGAAGGAAGAGTAGGCCTCACAGTGTAGCAGTGAGTGTCATGGGGAAGAAAAAGAGGGAATAGCAAAGGGAAGGATGTTGGGAGAACCCTGGAACCTTTATCTCTTTTATGATTCTTCCTGGGCTGCCCAGTCTTCTTTTTCTTAGAGCGTCCTTACTTAATGGTTTCCATCCCCAAGAGTTGTTGTTCCCTCATCTTTTCTCTTCCAGGAGAGACTACATCATTTTCACAATGTACTGTCTTGATCCTTACTCCACTGCCTCAAAATTTATGTCCATGTTTACTCTTTCCTTCCCAGCCCCCACCTTACCCCTTAGAAACCATTAATACCCCATCGCAGTACTCAGGAACCTTTTACACCAAGCCCTTTTCTCCCTTGCATCTGATGTTTCTAGCTCTGCTCAGTCTTCCTAGACTAAGAAAGGGGCTGACCGTCCGTCCAGTCTCTTGTACTGAGTTGGGCTCTTGTGTTGTTTCAGGGACCAATGCTGTTTGAGGATCTGGCTGTGTATTTTTCTCAAGAGGAGTGTGTGAGTCTGCACCCTGTCCAGAGGTCCCTCAGCAGAGATGCCGCACAGGAGTGTTTTGAGGATGTGGCCTTGATGGGTAAGGCAATTGTTTTTCCTGAATTTCAGAACTTTCATCAGTTCTAGGATGAGGATTTCATGCCTTGTACACATGTTGATATGGTGGAGTGGGACCTGTCCCTGGGTAATTTATGTGGATATGATAATTGAATGAAAGAGCAAGTTTTAAAGTATGATTTCTTAAAATCTAGTACAGGGACTGTGCTTTTGTATGAGAAGTGGCAATATCTGTAGTCTTGCCAAACATTTGATGAAGTCAATTTAGTTTTACATAGGAAATCCCATCAGTATAGCTTACTATCATTTGCTAAAGATTGGAAATTGATTTACTCAAGGAGGTGCTGTGCCTTTCTCACCTAAGAGGAACTAAATGCGGGTTGATTCCTATGCCTGAGTAGGTTTTATCTCTGACATAGGAATATAGGTTGAGTATGTAAGCTACCCCATAACTCATATTTTATATCTTCCACTTCTCTCTGTCATATTCATGTTTTTTTTCTACCTCATTGAACATATGGAATGTATTTATAATAGTTAATTAAACATTTTTTTCTACTGGTTTTATCATCTGCGTCACTTGCAGATATGTTTCTATTGATTGATTTTTCTGCTAGTTATGGGTCATATTTTCCTGCTTCTTTACTTGCCTGGTAATTTTTGATTGAATGTTGGAAACTGCGAATTTTCTGTCGTTTGTTAATGTATTTTGTTGTATTTCAGAAACTATTTTTGGACTTTGTTGTGGGACGTAGTTAAGTTACTTGGGGTCAGTTTGATCCTTTCAGGGTGTGTTGTTTTGCTTTGTAAGGTTGGGTTCAGATCAGCCTTTATTCTCGGGCTCATCTGACCTACTGCAAAGGCAGTATTTTTCTGAGGACACTGCTTGATGTCTTATGTGTTAGAGGGTCTTTCCACTTTGGCTGGTGGGAACATGAACTATTGTGTGAACTCTGATTATTGCTCTGTATATTCCTTTTTGGTAGCTCTTTCTGTGGTTGGGTAGTTTCCTCATGCACTTGCCGATTAGTACTGAGCCCAAGTCTTAATGGAACCCCATGTAGATGCTCTGAGCTTTCTTTCTGGAAGAATATTTGGAAAAATATTTAAAGGAATGCTTTTTGGTAGGCTCAAGTTTTGTCAGCCGTCCGTGTAGTAAGACTGGCTGTTATTTGCCTGCGGTACACACAGCAGCTCTACCTTGATCTTTTCTCAGGGAGGGGTAGAGAAATTCTGGAGACCTCTCCTGGTGGTAATAAAACTATTTCTGGTAACCTGTGTGTTTCTCTGTTAAGTTAGAAAAATACTCACTTGCCCTTTCTTTCTTAATAAATATGAATCAAATCTCTTTTCCAATTATAATTGCTCAGCTGTCACTTGAGATAGCTTAAATGATGAAAAATTATTGAGACCTAAGTAGACTAACTGGAAAACCTCACCTCTAGACAATGTCTACCAAGATTCTCCTTAGTACCTATCCCACTGGACTCTGACTTAGTTATAGCTATTCTCTCCTCCTCCCCCTTGGCAGGTTTACCTAGAACCGGATCATCTGGGAGGCGGGAGAGTCTGCCGTCTCCTGATTTTGCATATTTATCAGTGTCTGGATTGCAGGATAACCCACCTACAGTTTTCTTGTGTACTTTAACTACCTGAGCTTGTTTTTTCCCCCAGTACCACTTGAAGGTGTTGTCTATGTTTTGCTTTGTTTTGTTTTTATCAACAGGAGTGGAAGGTGAGACTGAGATGAATCAGCAGTTAAGCCTAGAGTCTATGGAACTCGAAGAGCTTTCCCTAGAAGAGTACCCCATTCCTGCATCCCCTGTCCAGTACCCAGAAAGCCCCTCTGAGGATGGAGTTGAAAACCCTGAAGAGAAAATATCAGGTGGAACACCCCCTTGCAAGAAAAAGTTCATAAGCCTTTTAGTTACCATTGACAACCATACCCCATTAGTAGAACTATCTGAATGTTTAGGAGCCAGAGCACTTTCTGAAATTCTTGAATTTCCCTGGGAAGAAGCCGAAAATGTGTACAAGTGTCCTGACTGTGACCAAAACTTCAGCGATAAGTCATACCTTGTTTTGCATCAGAAAATTCATTCACGGGAGAAAATAAATAAAACAAATCAGTGTGGTGACTGTGGGAAGATCTTCACTCATAGAGCCTACCTGAGGGCGCACATCAGAATCCACACTGGTGAGAGGCCTTACAAGTGTCTCAGGTGCTGTGCCAAGTTTCGCCGGAGCTCATGTCTGTCCCGGCACATGAAAAGCCACAGGAGGGAGAAACCCTATGTGTGTGACGAATGTGCAGCACGGCATGAGAAAAGCCAGGCTGCCAGAAAAGCCAGTGAATGTGCCAACAGCGATAAACGTGTGGATCAGGAAACGGATCTTGCTTTGAACGAGGAAACACAGATAGTGACCCCTGAGTACCCGCACATTCACTGCATGAAGACCTTTGAGCAGTCCTCACGTCCTGTTGTCCCCGAGAAGGCCCACAAGGAGGATCCTGAACGCCACAGTGACGATGACGAAAATTTTTTTTCATTTGCAAAATTCAAACCCTTACAATGTCCTGACTGTGACATGACCTTTCCTTGTTTCTCTGAGCTTGTTTCTCATCAGGGCACTCACGCGGGGGAAAAGCCCCATAAATGCAAAACATGTGAAGAAAGTTTTACTTCGGAGTCAGAACTTGCATGCCACCAGAAGAGCCACAGGGCAGAGGAGCCTTTTAAATGTCCCGTGTGTGGGAAAGGTTTCAGGGTGAAGACGGATCTCATTACTCATAAGCGAACCCATGTGAAACACACAAAGTAAATACAAGTGTGAATGATTCGGCGTTCCAGTATCTATACAGCAAGAAATAGTCACTGTTTATGTGCCAGACACTGTGCTAAGCACTTTATACACATTCCAGGTATACAAGGGCTGTCCGGAAAGTATGCAGCCATGTAATATGAAAAATTATGAAAATTATGGTTGGATACTTTCCAGACAGCCCTTGTATTTAATTTTCACCACAACCTTGATTTGGGCAGTATTATTTCTATTTTATAACTGAGGAAGCATAATCAGTGTGACACTGATTATGTGAATGAAGCCAGCATTTGAACTCAGTTATTGTTCAAATTTCATTTGTATGAGCCAGAAAAAGATGCAGAACTTTTGTTTAAATTCACTTTTCATTGAAATGAAGGCTATTGCTAAAGTTATTTTAATTTTATGTTGTTTCTAAGTTTTAGAAGGAGGAGAATTTATTTTTTTGTCAGTTCTGCAGATATATCTTGGAAAGTAAATGCTTTTATATGTGTTTTATACTTTTTTGGCTATAACTATTTGTAATATTTTTTATGTGTGAATTTTTAGAGGAGTTTAGAAGCTTTTTCTCCCCCTGTAAAAAGTTCCCAAAACTAGTTGGTATCTTGATGGCTGTTAGTATTCATGGAGTTGCCATTCTCAGATCTGATGTCAGGGGCAGTACTGGCATTTCTGACCCAGTTGTTTGCAAGGAGTTTTGGTGACCTGATTACAGCCCTTCTCTGGAGGCTGCACTTGACTTGGGGAGGAGGGGAAGTACTTGCTCCTCTCTAAGATGATTTGCCTCCATACCTCTACTGAAGCACATTACCTGTCTTGTTATGAGTAATTGTTTCTTATAACTATTTCTTAGCATGCTAGACATTTTAGGCATATTATCTAAGTTAATCCTCAGATTAAATCTGTGACAGAAAAAAGACTGTCCTTGTTTTATAAATAAACTGAAGCCCTTACAGGGTAGTCAGTACTTGGCCCAGCATACAAAAAATACCACATTATCGTGAAGCTGGCATTTAAACTTGGGTCTCTCTAACTCCCAAGGCCATGCATCAAGCACACTGCATCATTTGTTGGCATTCACATCATGTATGAGCACCGCAGGCAGCTGGGGAGGCTGAGATCGGTAGGTGAGGACGGTCATCATCATGGAGGCTGCCCTGTGTACTTGCATCCTGGAACCGCTTCACTCTCCTTGAACTTCACCCAAAGCCTGCCTTACATGTACAGTTATAAAGCAACAGAAAACTCCTCAGGACTTCGAGTTTGAACTCCCATCCCTGTCATCAGATAGGAGATTTCAAACTTTGCAGAGTATAGTCCTGAAGGTTTTAGTTGGGTTTTGGTTGTTAAAAAACACCCATTAACATTTCCTCTTCATCTCCAAAGAGAAATACGTGTAGAAAATTGTTAGATTTCATCAACATACTTGGTAACATGTATGTCTTTAGATACTGCTATTATACTTAAATATTGGAGCAAAATATTGTTAAATAGTATGGTTATTAAAGAACCAGAGAATGTTGTAAATATACATTCATATAGAATTTCTCTTTAAAGTGAAATTGATTGCATACCTATCAACAAAACAATATTTATACGTGCTTTTGAGTGGGACGTAAGAATGGTCTTATTCTATTTAAATAGACAGTATGAAAGTACAGTATTTGCTAAAATGGAATTATTGCTGGAACATCTCATGAGCAAAAATAAAGGTTTGTTAAGGACTAATTGGATGGAAGGTAGTACCTGGGAGGTGTTCTTTCTACAGAACAGCAGATTGAGAACTTACTATACAAAAACATGTTGGCTATTGCAGCTAAGCTCTTAACACTGATCAGGGTAGAAAGACACTGTTCAGGTGAGAGGAAAACTGAAACCAACAGCCCCAACCCAGCTTAGTTACTTCCCCCCGCTTTTTGTCATTCTTGCTTGCAGATCCACAGTTGAGACCACGTGTATGTCAAGGTCAGACTTGGCCCTTTGTCTCTGATGTCTCCACTCTTAGGACACGGGACACCAGTCTGCCAGGGATTTAGGGTCTTAAATTTAAAAATGAGGCCTTATGATCTTCAGGTCTGTGTGTCTGAGGTACTTTGAATTGTGTAGAAAGATAGTCTCCGGTTAGATTTCTTATTAGCCACCTCTGGGATATAATGATCTTTTTAAAATAGCAATAAGAACACAACCTCCCTGCTCTCTTGCTTCTGCCCTCAGTGGGAGAAACTGGCAGGATGCCTCACCAGCACTTATGAGGGGCTCTTATATTTCAGTCAAAGACTGAAGAGTTGCAAGGTGGGCATATAATTGGGAAAGAAGCCCCTACTAGCAGAGTTGCTGCAGAAGTGGAGAGGACTATCTTAGGCACTTGGACAGAATGGGGCTGACAGAAAAGATGGACACTCTCATCCTTTTTTTTTTTTCTCTCCTAAGAAAGTATAGGGGAAAGTAAGAATTTGTGTCATACGTCCTGTTCTGCACCTCAGTATGGAAATTTGCCTTTCCAGTTGAGGCTTCATTCACAACCCCTCATTTTTTGCAATTTTACTTATTCTCCAGATTATAGAAGATTATGACAAACTTCCATAGAAGATTAGAAAAATAATATTCTTCTACAGAAATACTAAAATACACATGGGTGTACTTAAAGTGACTTTTTGGTATAATATTGTTAATGATTGGTATGCAAAAAAATAATTTAAAAAAAACCCTTACCTGAGTGTCAGTTACTGTGAAATAGGCGTATTTTCAGTTGTTGCCTTATTGTGCACTGGTACCTAAAAACATTTGCTGGATGTAAGTCAAGCTGCTCTGCCCCCAGGGGAATTGAGGGAGATGGTGTGTCTGCTGGTGAGATTTAGGCTGTTTTTATGAAGATGGCTTTTTTGTCCTATTTAGTGTCAAGTGACGGAGATTCCATAAAATTGTTGTTGACTCAGAGATATTATTAGCCTTCCATTTTAGGTGCTATCAACAAATACTGGATAAAAGTTAATACAGGAATGAAAAACTAAATGCAAGAATGTATTGTTGTGTATGGTTAACTACATTTTGCAGCATAGGTGTTGACACACTGTGCAGAGTGAAAACTTTGTGCTGAAGAGACTGACTCAAATTTCTTTTTTGTTGTTAATGCAATGATGAAAATGTGTGTCCCCACAGTTCCTTAACATGATTGCTGGAATATCAGGTTCTGCTAAATAGTCATCATTGATGCAAACAGCATCTTCTCAATGAATTCAGATGTTAGCAGTTTACATTTTGTAATTTAAGAAATTGTGGAATTTATTTCTTGAATGAATTGGACTCAAAATAGTTGTGCTTAGAGCTTTGATACTATAGGTAATAGTCTATTCACATCTCCTCATTTAACATAGAAAATGACTAACCCAATAATTCAAGGAGTTAAAACTCAAAACAAATAACGTTTCACAGAAGATGCCATTTTGAGTCTTTGCCTCCTGAGATTCCATATATAATTAAGTGGCAATGTTCTGGTGACTACACCATAAGATGCCATACAATCTGAAACTGCAGATTTTGCTCAAAGTAATCTGCAAAGTAATACTGCATATGTGTACAAGGAGAGACATAGGTTATAATTTATATGAATAAAGAGTCTATTTTGAATGTTCATTAAACTTGTCCCTGTGGGATTTTAGCAGCGAAGTGTTTTTGCTTTGACCATGTGTTTCAAAAGTAACAAAATGATCTTCATTAGAAATGTATATATGTTCATCTGTTTTCATTTTGTAGATTAGGAGAGCTATTGATCTAATATAAAAATGACCATTACCTATCTTTCTAAGGCCCATCTGACTACAGGTGTTTTGTCTTGTTTTTAAATTGACATTCCTTCTTGCATTAGCAGTCTGTGAAGGAGGGGGATACAATATAAATATTCATCTATATAAACCTAAGAATGTGCTGTAATCTCTAGTTCCTTTGGATACCTCAGAAGTATATTCGTCGTATGCACTTCTACTATTTGTGTAATGTTTTAATTTTACTGTTTTTGGTGCATTTTCATCAGTCTTAGCTCTAGATTGCAAGCTCTCAACAGGCAGCGATATGTTTATCTGATGTGCAATTTGTCATCTAATAAATGCTATTTTATGATGATAGCAAGGAGGTGAACTTTTTTCTTTTTTACACTTCAGTGGTTTTGGATGGCAATGAAGTGAATTTTGAAGACTGGCGGGATTGTGGTTTGAAGAGGGTGAATGAATGACTTCTTGCCATTAATTAAGGAAGTAAAATCGCTTGCTCTCTGAACTCAGCAGAAAATTCCGGCGTTATGCCGGGAAGACAGCGCCAGACGTCGATCGCCTTTCCAGGCTCCGTTGCGCGGCAGTAGTACAGGGCCAGGTAACTCTGGTCTCCACGGGGCAGCGACTGCCCGGCGTGGGTTGCCACTTAAAGCTGGGCGTCAGGGACGGGGGTGAGTAGGACTCCCAGAAGGCTTCGCGTAGCTCCAGGAGATCCCAGGTCTCCAGCTTGGCAGCCAACTGCACAGGCCGGCGGAAGTGGCAGAGAGGAGACTTACTGCAACGGGCGGCTGTCCAGGAACCGGAAGCCGCGAGGCCACTTCCGGCAGCGCCTGCGCACTCCTGGGGAAGCCGGGGTGTCGCGAGCGGTGGGGATCCGGCCGCTGGGTTTGGCCAGGCGTCTGTCCTACGTCCGCTGCACCCGGCTAGGCGGTCTCCGTGTAAGCCGGGCGGTAGGGGTGAGAACATTTGCCGAGGGACTCCTCAGGTCTTTCCCTCCGTATCAGCAAGAAGGTAACACGGGTGGACTGTCGAGGACCAACCTGAATCTCCCTCCCGTGATTCCAGGCAATGACCGCACTGGGACAGAAGGAACCTTACGTCACCTTCTCGTCTCTGACCCCGCTTCATCTTTGTGAAGCTACAGGCCCATCGTGAGTTTGTGTCTCTGGCTTGTAGAAATAGATACTTTGTACTTCTCACTTGTACTGGGTAGAGTATTATCTTCTCTCTAGAACAAGCACCAGTCTCCTCTTAGGCTTTTGGAGTGTTCCATAGCCGAATTCTAACGTGCTTCTGGTTGGTTGGAATGTACTCTCCGTTCACCTTGGGTACATGGTTTCCCCAAGTGAGCTTGGACACTTCCATGGCTACAAAAGACCTCACTATAGATCTAGCTCAGATTTCTCTTCTCCCCTGCACTCCAGATTCCTAGCTTCAAGTGTCTCCAAGAGATCCTCTTTTGGATGTCTCTGAAGCATCAAAATACATGTCCTGGCCAGGTGCAGTAGCTGACGCCTGTAATCCCAACCCATTGGGAGGCTGAGGCGGGAAGATCGCTTGAGCCCTGGCATTGAGGTTATAGTGAGCTATGATTGTGCCACTGCACTCCAACCTGGGCAACAGAGAGAGACCTTTTCTCAAAAACAAAGCAAAACCAAACCCCAAAAACAAAAACCACACATGTCCTTAACTAAACTCATGCTTTTAGCCCCAATCTATTTGCCTCCAGTATGTGGTACCACATCTACACAATTGCTCGTGCTATCAACAGACACTCTTTCCCCCATGTTGCTATGGTTTGAATGTTTGTGTTCCCATTTATATGTTGACATTCTGATCCCTAAGGTGGTGGTATTAGGAGGTGGGGCCTTTGGAAGGTGATTATATCATGAAGGCAGAGCCCTTGTGATTTGGATTAGTGCCCTTATGAAAGAGACTGCAGAGAGCTAGTTAGTACCTTGTGCCATGTGAGGACTTAGCAAGAAAGCACCATCTATGAAATGACCCTTACCACACACCGAATCTGCCAATGCTTTGATCTTGTACTTCCCAGCCTCCAGAACTGTGAGAAATAAACTTCTGTTGTTTATAACAGCCAGAATGGACAAAGATGTCTCATCCATTCAATCAAGTTCTGTGGATTCTACCTCAAAAGTGTCAAAAACATGACTGCTTCTATCTCCACTGTCCCCACCCTTATCCAACAGCACTCACCTAGGTTGACTGAAATAGCCTGCTAACCTCACACACATCACTCTTGTTCTCTGCTGCTAGCACAGCTAGCACATCTGATTATGTCACCATCCAACTTGGCATCTTCCACTGGCTTCCCATTGTCCTTAGGAACATCTAAAATTTTCAACATGACCTTGTTACTTCCCTGCTAGCATCAATTCCAGCTGCTCTCTTCATCTCTCTCCCTCTCTCCAGCTGCACTAACTTTCAGTTCATTGAATATACCAAACTCTTTACTTTCAGAATTGTGCACATTCTTTTCTTTTATCTAGAAAATTCCCCTCATTCCCTACCTCCTTTGTTTTACCCTCCTTATAGCAACTACCATGCCTGTAATTGAATAGTAATTATGTAACTAATAATTTATTAATAATTGTCTCTACATGGTCAGAGACCAGGCACATGGTAGATGCTTAGAATTATGCTATTTTTTTTTTTTTGAGACAGAGTCTCACTCTGTTGCCCAGGCTAGAGTGTCATGGGGTCAGCCTAGCTCACAGCAACCTCAAACTCCTGGACTCAAGCAATCCTTCTGCTCAGCCCCCTGAGTAGCTGGAACTACAGGCATGCACCACCATGCCCAGCTAATTTTTTCTGTATGTATTTTTAGTTGTCCAGCTAATTTCTTTCTATTTTTAGTAGATATGGATTCTCACTCTTGCTGAGGCTGGTCTCAAACTCCTGACCTCGAGCAGTCCTCCCGCCTCGCCCTCCCAGAGTGCTAGGATTACAGGCGTGAGCCACCACGCTTGGCCTTAGAATTATGCATTGAATGAATGAAACTTCTGTAGCTCTGTCAGTTTTTATACCGTTGATTGCAGCTAAAAGACTAACAGAGGAGAAAGGGGGATAGACACTGGTTCAGTCAGTTACTACTAGGCAAGAGTATAACAATAGACCCAAAGAAGCTGTAAGGAGTTTAGAAAAAAACTAAGAAAGTTTCCAGGATAAAAATGTAATGATGCCCTATAGGCTTGAAAGGAATAATTTAGCAAAGATGCATAATTGCTATAGCCATGTTGAAGGAAATGAGGTAAAAGTGATGTGTGTATTAAATATTTCAAAGAGAATTATATTGAGCTAATATGACAGGGAAGGAGAGCAATTTTGGTCTATGCCTGACCTTGAACTTTCTGGGAGTAAAGTGTTAGTGATTAAAGTAGCTCACATCAGTGCATGCAAGAAAACAGTGGGATCAGAGGGTCCCTGGCCCAATAACATCATTGCCTGTACTGTCCCTATCCTAGGAGGTCCCCTTAGTGGGAAAGGAGCAAGCACCCAGGGTGGGAGAAGTGATGATACACCTGAAGGGTCAGCTGCCCAGGAAATTCCATGAGGGGAAACTGCTAATACCCTGAATACCATGGAATAAAAGTGACTTGGCCAGCAAGTCCACATTCTTGTTGCATGTCAAGTTTTATTTGATTGGGCATCAGAAAGATAACAGAATAGGAGGCTCCTGAATTTCCGTTCTTCAGTGGATGCACCGAATAAACAGTTACATGTGGATCAATTCTCTCTGAGAGGATTGTTTGAGCTCGGGAGTTCGAGACCAGCCTGAGCAAGAGCAAGACCCCGTCTCTACTGAAAATAGAAAAATTATCCAGGCGTCATGGCACGTAGTCCCAACTACTCAGGAGGCTGAGGCAGGAGGAAGGCTTGAGCCCAGGAGTTTGAGGTTGCAGTGAGCTACGATGATGCCACTGCACTCTACCCAGGGTGACAGAGTGAGACTCTGTCTCAGAAAAAAAAAAAAATTCTCTCTGAGAGAAATTCAGAAGCTAGGCAGGGTGCGGTGGCTCATGCCTGTTAGCCCAGCACTTTGGGAGGTTAAGCAGGGAGAATCACTTGAGCCCAGGAGTTTGAGGTTACAGTGAGCTATGATTGCACCACTGCACTCTAGCCTGGGTGACAAAGTGAGACTCTGTTACAGACAAAAACTAGTTGAGAGACTCCTATGCCTGGGGCAGTGAGATATCCATAATACCCATATCAAAATAGGTAGAAAAAGCCAAAACGCACACATATACCACAAATCTCAGTCTGGGCACAGCAGCTTACAATTGGGAGGGAATCCCCAAATCCCAGCTTCCATAGGAGTAAAGGGTTTGGGCCACACGTATAGCTCCCCAACTTACCAGTTCCCACTGAGGGCTTGGCTCCTAAATCACCTTGCTCTGGGAGTGGATAGGGTTCAGCATTTGTGAGTCCCCTAAGACCACAGAAAAAAAGAGGCCATTTTAAACACGTGGTGGGACTGCAAACTAGTACAACCTCTATGGAAAGTAATATAGAGATACCTCAAAGAGCTAAAAGTAGAACTACCATTTGATCCAGCAATCTCACTACTGGGTATTTACCCAAAGGAAAAGAGGACATTTTATAAAAAAGACACTTGCACTCGAATGTTTATAGCAGCACAATTCAAGATTGCAAAGATGTGGAATCAACCCAATCAATACATGAGTGGATTAATAAAATGTGGTGTATGTATACCATGGAGTACCACCCAGCCTTAAAAAAAAATGGTGAATACCTTTTGTAACAACCTGGATGGAACTGGAGACCATCCTTCTGAGTGAAGTGTCACAAGAATGAAGAAACAAACACCACATGTACTCACTATTAAATTGGAACTAATTGATCAACACTCATGTGCACATATGGTAGTAAAATTCAACAGAAATCAAACAGGTTGGAGCACGGAGGAGGGGATGGGTGAAAACACACCTAATGGGTACGATGCACACTATCTGTGCACACTATCTGGGTGATGGACACACAACTTTGACTCAAACCATACAAAAGCAATTCATGTAACCAAAACATTTGTACCCCATGATATTCTGAAATAAAAAAAAAAAAGGTATGTGAGCACATGCAGTGGCTGTCCTCCAGGTTCAGTGCACAGCAAGCAGGCAAAAATGCACAGTTCCCAGTTTCTCCCTGGAAAGGATTTATCTACACACTTTCCCAACAGCTGCCTGAGGGGTGGGCTTGTGACTAGCCTACATCTGGTAACAGATGGGGCGGGCAGACGCCTCCAGGAGCCTGCACAGGCATGTGGATGCTCCACTGGCATTCTCGCCTTGACTCTCCCTCCACTCCACGCAGAGATAAAATTAGGCCTCCAGCTTCCCCCTGGATGGAGTTTGTCCACACACTGAGCACCCCAACTTTTACAGCTTCCACTCGAGGGACCAGCTTCTAATTCATCTAGCTCTGGGAATTGATGAGACTCTACATTCATAGGTCCCCTTAGACTACAGAGAAGAAAGAGGTGGTTTTAAAAGAGTGTACGAGCACTGCTAGTGGCCATTTCCCCTAGCTCGGAGCAAGGGGAGCAGGCAGAAACACGCAGCTCCCAGTTTAGGGGTTGACTGTATGTATACCTAACACCCCAGCTCTCCCAGTTGCTGTCCATGGGTCAGGTCTTTAGCCTGCATCTGGGAGCTGACAGAGCAGGCAATAAGCAGCCCTCCGGGAGACTCAGTGGGTATGTAATCACTTCCCACACACAATTCCTTCCTCAGGCTCACTCAAGAAACAGAGCCAAGCCTCCAACTAACCCGTCTGTCTCTGAGAGTCAATGGGAGCTGGAATTTGCCAGGCCCCTGGTGGTAACAAAAAGCAAAGCAAGGAAGGAGTTGAGAGAGTGTGTAGTCTGAGTGAGAATGCAAGCATTCTACAGATTCTTTTGCCAGCTTAGTGCAGAGCAAATGGGAGATAAACTCCAGTTCCCAGCTCCTCCTTGAGGATAGAAGGAACTAGAGTGCACATCTAACGCCCCTACTTTTCCAGCTACATTTCAAGGGAATGGCCTCTGTCTCACCTGTCTTGGGCACTGGTGGCACTTGGTGCACCCTAATCTCTTGGGGCTACCATGAACACAGACAGCAGTTTGGACAAGCACAAAAGTTTGAGAGACACTCTAGTTGGGCTGATTGGTTAGGTTCATCTCCTACACAAGGCCTGTTAAGACTGAGGGGGGATTGTTGTCTTAACGTGATGCAAAGAAATCAATACAGATAGTCAAGGAATATGAAGAAACAGGGAATATGTTCCAAACAAAGGAAGATGATAAATCTCCAGAAACCAACTCTAATGAAATGGATATAAGTGATTTACCCAATAGAGTATTTAAAATAATGGTCATAATGATGCTCTTTGAGGTTAGGAGAGTAATGCATGAACTGAGAATTTCAGCAGAGATAGAAAATACGAAGATGTACCAAATGGAAATTATACAGCTGAATACAATAACTGAAAAACTCAATAGAAGGGTTCAACAGCAGACGAGGTGAAGCAGTAGAAAGGACCAATTAACTTGAAGACAGGGCATTGAAAATCATCCAATCAGAGGGGCAAAAATTAAAAAGAATGAAAAAGAGTGAAGATAGCTTAAGGGGTTTATGGGCCACTGTCAGGCAGACCAATATAAGCAGTATTGGATTTTTGCTAGGAGAGAGAAAGAGAGAAATGGACAGGAAGTATATGCAAACAGTGGCTGAAAACTTCCCAAAGCTGGGAATGAAATAGAAACCAAGATCCAGGAAGCCCAAGGGACACCAGATAAGATGAATCCAAAGAAACCCATACTGAGAAACATTACAATAAAATTTCCAAAATTTAGAGACAGAATTTTGAAAACAGCAAGAGCAAAGCAACCTCTATGTGCAAGGAGTATCCCATAAGACTATCAGCAGATTTTGAAAACATAAAGCTTGTAGGCCAGAAGTGAATGGGATGATATACACAAAGTGCTGAAAGAAAAAACCTGCCAGCCAAGCAAACCCATCCTTCAGAAATGAAGGAGAAATAAAGATGTTCTCCAACAAACAGACGCTGAGGGAGTTTATCATCATTAGACCTGCCTTACAAGAAATGCTAAAGGGAATTCTTCAGGTTGAAACAAAACAATGTGAAGCAGCAACATGAGACACAAAAATGTGAAACTCACTGGCAAAGATAAATGTTTAGACAAAACCAGAATATTGCATTACTATAACAGCGGTGGGCAAATAGATTTTAATTTTGCTACATAAGTTAAAAGGCAAAAGTATTTAAAACAACTGTAACTATTATGTTGATGGTAACATAATATAAATAGATGTAAAATTGTGACATCAATAGCATATAAGGTGAGGAGAGGAGAGGTAAGAGAAGAGTTAAGTTGTTATCAGCTTAAAGTAGACTTATAAGATATTTTATGTAAGCCCCTTGGTAACTACAAAGAAAACACTTATAGAAGTTACACAAAGATAAAGAGAAAAGAATAAAAACTTATCAATATAGAAAAATGAAATGCAAAAGACAGGAAGAGAGACAAAAGAATTACAAGTCAAACAAAAAATAATTGACAAAATGGCAACAGTAAATCCTTATGAACAATTACTTTAAATGTAAATGGACTAAACTCACCAATAAAAAGATACAGACTAGCTGAATGGATAAAAAAATAATCTCCAACTGTAAGTTGTCTACAGGCACTCACTTTAGATTCAAGGACACATATAGGCTGAAAGTGAAGGGACAGAAAAGATATTCCATGCAAATAATAATTAAAAGAAAGCAGGAGTGGCTATACTTAGACAAAGTAGATTTTACATCAAAAACTGTCTCTAGAAACAAAGAAGGTTATTACATAATGATAAAACAGTTTGGCAGGAAGATATAACAATTGTATGTATATGTACACACACACTCCTAATATCAAAGCACTTAAGAATATAGAGAAAATATTGACAAATCTGAGAGGAGAAATTGATAGCAATGCAATAATAGTAGAAGACTTCAGTACTCCACTTTCAATAATGGATATAACATCCATACAGAAAATCAATGAAACATAGCACACTTGAATAACACTACAGACCAAATTTACCTAACAGACATATACAGAACTTTTCACACAACAGAAAAAAATACACACTATTTTTCAAGCACACACAGAACATTCTCCAGGATAGATCACATGTTATATCACAAAACAAATTTTAACAAATTCAAGAAGATCGAAATCACACCAGGTATCTTTTGTTACCACGATAGAATGAAACTAGAAATCAGTAATAGTAAGAAAACAGGAAAATTCACAAATAGCTGGAAACTAAGTAACACTCTTGAACAGCCACTGGGACAAACAGGAAATCAAAAAGGAATAGATGCAATGAAAGTACTACTAAGAGGGAAATTTATAGCAATAAATGCCTACATCAGAAAAAGAGAAAGATCTCAAATAAACAACCTAACTGTATACCTGAATGAGTTAGCAAAAGAACGAACTAAACCCAAAATTAGCAGAAGGAAGGAAATAATAAAGATCGGAATATAAATAAGGTAGAAAATAGAAAACTATAAAAAAAATCAACAAAACTAAGTTTGTCTATTGAAAAATTAAAATTGACAAACTCTTAAGTAGACTAAGAAGAAGACTCAAATAAATAAAAAATGAAAGAGGAGACAGCACAATATATTCCTCAGAAATAAAAAGAAGTATAAGCGACTATTATTAACAATTATATGCTAACAATTGGATAGCATAAGGAAATGGTTACGTTCTGAGAAACATACAACCTACCAATACTGAATCAGAAAGAAACTGAAAGTATGAACAGACCAACATCAAATGAAGAGTTTGAAGTAGTAATCAAAAACCTCCATTCATGCTGTTTTAAGGGAGTAGTAAAAATAAACAAACAAAAACCTCCCAACAAGGAAAAGCCCAAGGCCAAATGGTTTCATGGCTGAATTTTACCAAACACTCAAAGAAGAATTAATACCAATCTTTCTTAAACTCATCGAAAAAACAGAAGTAGAGAGAGTATTTCCAAGCACATTTTATAATGCCAGCATTATAAAATGATACCGAGGCCAAAGACACCACAAGAAATGAAAACTACAAGCCAATATCTCTGATGAACAAAAATGCAAAAATTCTCAATAAAAATACTAGGAAACTGGCAAGGTGTGGTGGGTTGGGTGGCTGAAGAGGGAGGATAGCTTGAGGCCAGGAGTTCAAGACCAGCCTGGGAAATAAGCAAAATCCCATCTCTACAAAAACTAGAAAAATTAGCTGGGCGTCATGGCGCAGGCCTGTAGTCCCAGCTACTTGGGAGGCTGAGGCAGGAGGATCTCTTGAGCCCAGGAGTTCGAGGTTGTAGGGAGCTATGATCACACCACTGCACTCCAGCCAGGGAGACAGAGCAAGGCTCTGTCTCTAAAAATGAATGAATGAATGAATAAATACTAAAAAATAACAGGTAAAGAGAAGGAAAGAATCGGAGAGGTAATTAGAATAGGCAAAAAAATGGCTGACACTAATCAAAAGCAGGTTATGTGCCAGCCCTTCTGTGCTGAGCACTTTTCCTGGATTATTTCGCCACTTTCAGCACATTTTAACACATCAGAAATAGGGCTGGACCGTTAGGTATGTTGGGAAGTAGAAGACAGAATGGAAGGTGCGTTGAAGGTGTGTTATTAAATCGCTCAGCTTCCTATGAGCTGTGCAAACTCCATAAGAAAAAAAAAAAAGATTGAGTATCAGTTTCCTCAAATGCCACGAAGATAACCATAGCGTCTACCTCAAAGCATGCAAGGGGCAAGGGGGATGCTGAGGGGGTCTCTGCGAGCCGTCACTGCCGCCATCAGGTGACCGTTCTGGAAGGAGAAAGCGGGGGACGCCCTGACCTTCCTATCTAAATTAGATCCTTCCCCACTCACTCACTGTCGCGTCATTCCTGTTTAACATTTCTTCTTAGGAGTTATAGTTGCCGTTTTACATTTGTTTGTGTAATTATTTTATTCGGGTCTGTTTCGCCCTCTGGACTGGACTAAGAGAGCGTGCGTCTGGGTTCCTCACAGTACCTCCAGCACCTAATGTTGCCTTGGCGTGTAGTTGGCATTCAACATATATTTGTCATATGACTGAACGAGCTTAAAGAATGAACCTCCAGGGCCGGGCGCGGTGGCTCACGCCTGTAATCCTAGCACTCTGGGAGGCAGAGGCGGGCGGATTGTTCGAGCTCAGGAGTTCGAGACCAGCCTGAGCAAGAGTGAGACCCCGTCTCTACTAAAAATAGAAAGAAATTAATCAGACAACTAAAAATATATAGAAAAAATTAGCCGGGCATAGTGGTGCATGCCTGTAGTCCCAGCTACTCGGGAGGCTGAGGCAGGAGGATCGCTTGAGCCCAGGAGTTTGAGGTTGCTGTGAGCTAG
>RJWJ010028494.1:0-21386 GCA_004363605.1 Indri indri | reverse complement strand
TTTTTTTTACAAAGTTATGGGAGAATTAATTCAGATAATAACATAGAATTTGTTTTACAACTAAAATGCTAATGTGAATGTATGTAGGCAAAATGAAGGAATTTATGAATTCTACAGTGGTTAAAGTGTTTAAAACCTTTTCTTCTATCTTAGAAAAACAGAATGAGAATGATGAGCACTAGTATAATTTGGTATTCAACTGAAACTTCTTTTAAAATATTTGAGTACAGACTTCTGGCACCACTCAAGATAAAGCATGCTTACCATAGCCTATTTCTCCTACTGATTGAAATTAAAACTGGACATAAAAAGCAACAATTGAGGACTCTTAAACATAAACAATAGTAGATGGATTGAACATGAGATCAAAATATGAATAACGACCTATAACAGGGAAGGGTTTGGTTTTTGTTTTCTTTTTTCTCATAGCTTTGAAACCAGGGTTGACAAAATTTCTGAGAGAAACTCTTTCTAGCTAGTAAATCAGGTAATTTGGCTTCTGTAACAAGGAGCACAGGTAGAGAAATAATGGTCTTTTTTTTTTTTTCCCCACCCAACCTTGCCTGAAAGCCAGTCCTAGTTTGAAGCCTCACTGTTGCAGTGACACAGGCACCTAGAACTGACAAATACAAACCAATATCCTTTTAAAATATATATAAAAACTAAATATTAAGAAATAAAATCTTGTAATTTTTTAAAAGACAATGCTTTATAACCAAGTGGTTTATACCAAGAATGTACATAGGCAAAATGAAGGAATTCTAAATTCAAACCAATATCCTTTTAAAAAATATATATAAATGGAATATTAAAAAATGAAATCTAGCAATATTTTTTAAAGACAATACTTTATTACCAAGTGGTTTATAACAAGAATATAAGACTGGTTTAACATACAAAGTTCAATGAATATAACTCACAACATTAACAGATAGATAACAAACATCACATCATGTCAATTGATGCATCAAAAGCATTTGACAAAATTCAACATCTGTTCTTTATAAAAACTCAGCAAACTGGGAATAGAAGGAAACGTAACCTGATAAAGGGTGTCTACAAGACAAACAAACCTACCACTGAATTGTACTTAATGGTGACTGTCTGACTGATTCCCCCTAAGACGGGGTACAAGGCAAGGATGTCTGCTCTTACCACTTACATTTAGCTTCATACTAAAAGTCCTAGGCAGATCAGTAATGCAGAAAAAAGAAATCGATGACATCCACATTTAAAAGGAAGAAATAAAACTGTTTCTATTTTCAGATAACAAAATAACCTATGTAAAAACATAGTAAATAATCTATTTAAAAGCTTCTAAATCTAATGTGAGTTTAGCAAGATTATAGTACACTAACTCAATATACAAAATCAATCATATTTACATACATTAGCAATGAACATTTGAAATAGAAATGGAAAAAATTATCATTTAGAATGCCATAAAAAATGAAGTGCTTATGTATAAATTTACCAAAATGCATGCAGAATTGGTATTTTAATAGCTATAAAACACTGATGAAAAAAATCACAGACTTTAATAGAAGGAGAGATATATGGTGTTCACAGATTGGAAAACTCAATATTCTTGAGATGTCAATTCTTCCCAAATACACCCATAGGTTCAGTTAAATACAAACCAAAATCTCAGTACTTTTGTTGGCAAATATAAATAAATCAATTCTAAAATGTATAAAGAAAGGTAGAAAAATAAGATTAACCAAAGAATTTTTAAAAAGAATCAAGTTGGAGGAATCATGCTATGTGATTTTAAGAGTTATTTTATAGCTACACTAATCTAGATAATATAGTACTGGGGGGAAAAAAAAACAAAAAACAAATACAACTACCATTGGAACAGAATAGAACATCCAAAAATAGAACCCCACAAATATAGTTAACAATTTTTAAAAAGGTACAAAGGCAATTTAATGGATAAAGATATTGTTTTCAACAAATGGCACTGGAAATATTGGGCATCCATATACCAGGAAATGAATATTAGCTTATACTTTACATATAACACAAAAATTACTTCAATGAGAACTGTAAACTTTTAGTAATAAATACAGAGGAAAACAAACCTTTGTGGTCTTAGGATTAGGCAAAGTGTTCTCGGATGCAAAAGTAGAAATTAATTTGTTAAAAAATAGATAAATTAAACTTGATCAAAATTAATATTTTGCTCTGTGAAAGATACTGTTTAGAGAATGAACAGACAAGCTACAGACTAGAGGAAATATTTCGAATCACACGTCTGATAAAGGAATTGTATTCTGAATATATAACAATCCCAAATTTAATAAAGAAACAACCAATCCAGTAAAATGTGAGAAAAAGATTAAACAGATATTTCAATAAAAATATTGATTACATATAAGGATTTGACAAGATGCTCAACATCAATCATTAGAAAATGAAAACTAAAATTACAATGCGATACCACCACATACTATTAGGATGGAAAAAATTATGACAATACCAAGTATAGGTGTGAATGTAGAACAACTGGTAGTCTCATAAATTGTTAGTGGGAATTATACAAAATATCACAGAGCCACGTCTGAAAATACTTAGGCAGTCTATAATAATTTGTAACATACCCTATTCATATGGCAACAATCCCATTCCTAGGTATTTTTGCCCCCAAAATGAAAACTTAAGTTTTCATAACTTGTACACAAATGGGCTTTATAAAAATATTTAACCATGAATATTCCTTTATTCTAAAGATAGGAATTAAATAAATCTTCATCGAATTCTGTGGGAAAGTATATATACTAATAAATACACTTTAGTGAGTAACAGAAATGAATCTGAAAACTACTTTCAAAAGAAATATACTTAAACCAGCAACATGACCTCCTATCCCATAGACAGGACTTGAATTATTTATTTATCATTATCTTAAACTCCCATGAACATATTGGTAGATAAGTGTGTTTGTTTCATTTTGAAAGATCCTCCTCATTACTCTGCTGTCTACTCAACCACTTGTTTCTAACACATTAAGAAAGAGAATGATAAACCCAGAGAAACCCAAACTAAGGAAAACTGATCTGCCTACATTCAGGTGAGTATATATTTATACTACTGTACACCATATAGGTTTTTGTGGAGGGCTAAATTTATATCAGTCTATATGGTCCCTATTTTTGTAAACTGGTGCATACCTATGTGTGGCAGGGTATGCAAGAATCTGGGAATCAGACAGAAAGGGAGAGAGAATAAATTTAATTTCTTTGTAATTACATGTCAGTCCTCTCTCTTTTATTGCCGTGGATTGTGCACAACATTCCAAGGTTTTTCCCCTTTAATCTTCTAATTAGTTTAGAAACAACTTATTTCCTGCCATTCACCTAACTTCTATAATTTCCAGGGTGGCTTCCATCTTGTCCCGGGAAAACACTGGCCAGGCAGAGGCGAATGAAGAAAGGCAGCCCCAAAAGTTGAGTCTCCCACTCTAGGTATGGACATTAGAGCTGGGGAAAGTAAAATAATGTCCAGTGAAGATCTGAAGTAAGGTTCTGCATGTGAGTGAGCATGTGTGTGTGTGTGTCTGTTTACACTCATGCAAGTGCTAATGCACTTTCCCTGAGGAAGCTCATTTTTGGGTGGGAAATTAGGCCCTGCCATGAATTCTTCAGTTTTGCTCTGTATACATTGAAGCAGAAAAAAGAACAGGAGGGGAGAATGCTCCATTTTTACACTTATTTTTGAAGTAGGAAAGAATTACTGAATCTTACTATTATTTGCAACCACTCATTTTCCAGGTAAATGGCTACTTGAGAAAAAAAAGGGGAGATCAACATTCTATTTTGGAAAAAAAGTCCCACAAAACCAGGTTTATGGCTTTTCCATGTGACCCACTTTAGTCATAAACAATCATCCCAGGGACAAATATATTCTCTAGGGAATGTGGTTGTAAGAGTCATATGGACTTTTGAAGGAAGAGCTGTTTTTCCCATTACCTTTAGTTTTTATTCACTCCTTAGCAATGAAATGAAACAATTATTATTAATACACCAAATGCTCTCTCAAAGATAACCCCTGTCTTGCTCTCCTGGTCATTTTTTACTTCTTTGGGCAATGATTTTCATCATACTTCTTCATACTGATCATTTATGTAAAGCATCTTACTGTATTGATCTCCTCAAAAATAACCTCTATTTCTCCAGACAAAAGTAGTAATGGAAATAACTACATGTTGAAGAGTTATATTTTACAGGTTTAACATGATTGTAGTTATTTCATTTATGATTACTTGTGTATGGTATTTCTAAAGAGTCCCTTAATATGCCCCTAACATTTCACACTGAGATAACTGGGTTCAGAAGTGTACCCAGGTCAAAAGATAAAAATTAGTTCTTAACTCTCTCCGTATTTAATTGTATATGTTATGTGAAGACAAATTTCCAGGTGTAACGTATGGAAGATAAGTCATGCTAATTAATGGATAAGTGAAAGTCATGTCTGAAACAAGTTTAGTAACCAAGAGACATCAGCTTAAGTGCTATTTATAAAAATATTTAAAAGCAAATAGACATATTCTCAAGGGTTGTGGTCCCTAACCCCTGGGCCCAAACCGTTACCAGTCTGTGGCCTGTTAGAAACCTGGCCACACAGCAGGAGGTGAGTGGCCTACGAGCAAGCGAAGCTTCATCTGTATTTATGGCTGTTCCCCATTGCTCACATAACTGCATAAGCTCTAACTCCTATCAGATCAGCAGTGGCATTAGATTCTCATAGGAGCACAAACCCTACTGTAAACTATGCATGCGAGGAATCTAGGTTACACACTCCTTATGAGAATCTAATGCCTGATTACCTGAGATGGAGCTGAGATGGTGATGCTATTGCTGGGGAGCAGCTACATATACAGATTATCATTAGCAGAGAGGTTTGATTGCACAATAAATGTAATGTTCTTGAATCATCCCCAAACCATCCCCTACTCCCTCCACCCTCTGGTCCATGGAAATATTCTCTTCCATGAAATTGGTCCCTGGTGCCAAAAAGGTTGGGGATGGCTGCTACAGGGAATATGGTTGTAACAGTCACATGGAACAGACAGAGAGACTTATTTTCCCTTTGAATACAAATTAAAAACAGAGATGAGAACTAAAGTCTGAGCAAACATTGATGGTAGGTATCAAACAATTTTGTGGCTCTAAGATTGCATTCATGTCAAAACAAACATTAGCACTTAATTGAACAGCATTATTTAGAATGGAGACATTCTCTTATTCTTCACAGATCTATCACTACTTCCTGGAAAGAGTAAGTATATCCATGAAGAAAATAACATATAAATAAAATTATGTGAAATGGAAATTTAAAAACTGCCATCTTGCCATTTCATGATAAAATGTTGCATATTATGCACTTATCAGTATATGTTTTACCCATTTAGTTTTGGATACATGAGATGATGATAATGGACCCAATATTCTGTTTATGGTAGGTAGTTGATGTGAACAAATTCATAATCAGCATAAAAATCAGTTGTGTAACATCTGTCATGTGAACAGGCATAAATGTTTTTATGTAAAAACACTCCCCACCGCCATCAGCTGTCAGGCATGGTCTTCTTTTAATTATTCTTTCTCTACTTGTGTATACAGTATCTGCCCCACTGGCTTTCTCCTCAGCATATGCTATACTCAGACCTCTTACTATACACACACACACACACACACACACACACACACACACACACGTAAATACATATGCACACACAAATGACCCTGTTATAATCCTATGATCAAATTCTACCTATCATCTGTTCTCCTTCCTTCCTTTTTCTCTTCCAACTTTCCACAATATGTAATATACACCTCTGCTTTTATCATAAATCACTGCTATCTGTCTTATTCTCTTCTAGCCTTACTGAATCTGTACCTCTAAGCTCATGAATGATTATGAAATATTCAAATTCAAGGACCAGTTCCTATGGAGGTCTTACTGAAATTAGCATTTGACACTCTTAAACCATTCTTTGTTTTCCAAAAATTATGTCCATTAATAATCAAGACACTATTTCCACTTAGATTTTTGTTTCTTTGACCATTACTGCTTATTCCACTTTCCACACTATTCTATTCCCCACCTATCTCTTTAAAATTATCTTCGATTTTCTGCTTGTATCTTTCTTGTTCATGATTTGTTCTGAGTGAACTGATGCATAAGAATTACTTCAGCTATATTATCAAAATGAAAATCCAAAGATAAGAAACAACAGCTGCTCCAGATGGGAAGGAATCAGTGAAAGAACTCTGAAAGTATGAAGAATCAAACCAAAAGGACACTTCCAAAAGGGAACACCAGCTCTATAGCAATGGATACCAACCAAAATCAGAACACTGAAATGACAGATGAAGAACTTTGAACACGGATTGTTAGAAAACTCAATGAAATGTAAGATAAAATGGAAACCCAACAGAAAGAAACCACATACGCACACGAAAAAAATCCGGGAAATGAATGAAAAATTCAGTAAAGAAATTGAAATATTAAAGAAAAATCAAACAACTTCTGGAAATGAAAAATTTATTCAAGGAATTACAAAACACAGTGGAAAGCCTCAAGAATAGGTTAGATCAAGCAGAAGAAAGAATCTTAGGGATTGAGGATAACATCTTTCAATTAAATAAGTCAGTGACAGGGATAGAGCAGAGAAATAAGAGAAAAGAGCAAAGCCTATAAGAAATGTGGGATTATGTAAAGAGGCCTAACATAAGAATCATAGACATTTCTGAGGGTGAAGAAGAAAATACACAAGGGTTGAATAAACTATTTGCAGGAATAATGGAGGAAAATTTCCTTGGGTTTGTTAGAAATCTAGATATCCAGGTACAAGAAACTCAAAGGATTCCTGGGAGATTCATTGCAAACAGGAAGACACCATGACACATAGTCATCAGACTGGCCAAAATAAACACAAAAAAGGCACTCCTACGAGCTGTAAGCTGAAGGCAGCAGGTAACCTACAGAGGAAAACCCATCAGACTAACTACAGACTTCTCAACTGAGACCTTAAAAGCTAGAAGGGACAGGTGTCCCATTCTCATCTTCTCAAACAGAATAATGCCCAGCCTAGAATTTTATATCCTGCAAAACTAAGTTTCTTATATGAAGGAGAAATAAAGAACTTCTCAGACAAGCAAACACTGAGGGAATTCATCAAGACCAGACCTACCTTCCAGGAAGTACTCAGAACAGCGTTACACACAGATCAGAACAATAGACACTCGCCAGTGTAAAATCATCCAAAAGCTAAAGGTCAAAGGCAGGATACCACAATGACTCAAGAGAGAAAACAAAGCAACAAAGTTCAACTCAGCAGGATGAACAGAAATGTGCCCCAACTATTAATTCTTTCAACAAATGTGAATGGCTTGAACTGCCCACTAAAGAGACATAGGCGGGCTGGATGGATAAACATACACGAGCCAAATATCTGCTGTCTTCGGGAAACACACGTAACCCACAAGGATGCATTCACACTCAAGGTGAAGGGATGGAAAACAATATTCCATGCAAATGGAAACCAAAAGAAAGCTGGCATAGCAGTTCTGATTTCAGATAAGTTAGGCTTTCTGGTCCCTACAGAGGGTCATATGATCTGATAGACTTGTGCCAGTGAGATGTGAGCAGAAGTCTACTTTGCATAGTTATGAAGAAAAATATCAGCTGTCACATTTCACTTGTCCTTTGACTTTAACCCTCCTTCTCTGGATAATAGAAACAGCACAGGTAGATGAAGCCACCATCTGTGACTATCAGAAAGATAGACATGTGAAGAATGGCAGAGTGGAAAGGACGTACCGATTTTGTGATGATATCATGTAGTCACTACACTAAAATTGAATTGCCAACCCTATCCCTTTACTTATTAAAGGCTCCATAGTCGGGTTTCTGTTACAGGTTGCAGGAAAACACAATTCTAAGCGAAATGTTTTTACCAGTTGGAAAGGGAGCACTTTGAAGGCAGGGATTGTCTTCTATTCAGTTCTACATCCCAAAGATTGTTTGGTACCAGGCACATAATAGATGATAGATACAAGTTTTTGACTAATTTAGTAAATGAATAATCATCACCAAGACAGTTCTATTAAAAAAAAGTCTCCTTCTCCTAAAATAAGGTCATTGAAAGAACATGTTTAAATTTGAATGTGAATAGGCATATGACAGCAAGAGGTTATCTACAGACTCAGAATCTTCTATCTCCTTATTTGGGTAAAATATATCTACAAATATGAGGAGAGAGTGATGAATTATTAATTAGAATGTTGAGGTCAAGTCTACAATTTTCTTAACCTTCAATTATCCCTTTAGCCTAAGAAAACCAACCTGAGACTACTGTTACTCAGTTCCAGTTAACACAGCTAAATTGTTGACCCTTGTCATTTAAATTACAAACTATTAAATGGCAAGCGCCAATTTTTCTCTTTAAATTCTGAATGTTTAAAAGATATCTGTGGGGTTTTTTTTTCCTTCAGAGCAAGTTTCACTTATCCATTTCTAGTGGAAAGGAAATAGCTGCCCATCTGTCAATGGCTGAATACCCTTAAATATACTATGATAGACAGAATAATTCATAGAAGGTACAGAAGGACCATTTCAGATTTTTAGCTAAACATGATCAGTCTGATTTTTGAGTAGACCTTTCTTGTCAGGAAGTAATAGGTCTTGCATTCAAATTCAACAATTCTCAGCATGGGTAAGCAGATTGCTTAAAATTAAAATGAATAAAAATTCCCTTCTATTACCTGGTATTTGGTCTGTGTCTCTATTTGCATGTGTTTGGGGGTAGTGATACTTATTTGCTTAATATGTGAAATAGAATCAATCCTATGTTTTTCTCTGTTCTTCACATCTCATCTAAAACTATCAAAAGTTATCAGTATGGCTTTTCCAGTCCATATGACTGCAGCAGTTTCTTTTCTGCCGATCACCTCATTATATGGATTTTACCTCCTGAATAAATTTTTAACATAACTATATGTCTTTTCATTTTTCCAGGGGATATATTATATTTATTATGTGTCTGTTTTCTTATTCTGTGTCTGTCAATTTTTTTGTAAGTTTCTTAAGTATGGGGACTAGTAACTATTTCAGTGTATATTCATAACATGTAACATATACCACACATACTATTGGTTGATCAGATAAATAAAATGAAAGAATTAAAGAGTACCACAGAAGTCACCTACCTCAAATGTTATTTTTATTGGATTTTTTAACCAGCAAGTTAATGAACATTTAATAGATTTAATAAATGATGATTTTTTAAAGTGTACTTATATTAAGTGCACCATCCGAGGGATGGACATGCTTGAAACTCGGACTTGGAGGGGAGGGGCGCAAGGGCAACATACATAACCTAAACATCCGTACCCCCATAATATGCTGAAATTAAAAAAAAAAAAAAGACTAAACACCAAAATGCAATGCATGAAACTTGATTGATGCCTATGTAAAAAATAATAATAAATAAATAAAAAGACAAAAAAAAAGAGTCCTGCAAAACTACAGTAATGGGGAAAACATACACAAATTTGTAATGCTCAAAAGGCAGTCGATGATACGCAAATTAAACCTGTCACTGTGTCTCTCCATTCTATAACCCTGGTTTCTATAAATTTGGTAATTTGTTAAATCTGAATTAAAAAGAATTTGCTCTTAGCCCCACCCCAATATGAAAGAATTTGAAAGAGTCAATAAAAGCCTTCAGGAAGGAATAATTAATGAAATAGTTTAAGATGGAGGGGCAACTGAGAGAAAAAGTGTAAGAACACAGCAGTTTCAGTGAGAGATTGTTAAGCTCCGATGATGTGTTGATGGAAATATATAAGGCTCTAGAGAGAAAACAGCAAGAAGGTAAGACCCAGAGCATTTGATGATTGTATATGTATGATGGTCAGTTAGAGAAACCATATGAAAATGAACTAAGGAGGAAACCTTTTATATTTCATAGTGGAGATGTACATTAGGAGTAATCTATATAGATATGGCTATTAAACTTTTGAGAATTGAAGTTGTAACCTCTGCATGTCTAGAAAATAAGTGGTCCGGTGATAGAGACTTAGGTATAATGATGTTAAAGACAATAGAAACAGAGGTAATAGCATTGGAATGAAGGGAGAAAGTTCAAGACACGAGAGGAAATCCAGAAGTTTGGATGAGAGATGCAGAGAAGCAGTTTCTGCATATAGATTAGGTTAAATATCCAATACTATGGAAAATTTTTTTAGAATAGGACTAAGAAGAACCAACACGAGGGGCTCTGACCCTATGTGAAGAAACAAATTTCAGTAGAATGCTGGAAATTAAAATTATATTGTGCCGATAAAAGTGTATGTGATGACAGAGCAAAAACAATAAATATAGACTATGCTAAGTTGTTTATTGCATGAAGGGAAGATATGACAAGGACAGAGGGTCATGATAAATGTAATTGGCTTTAGATCCCATGGGCCTGCCCTGGGGTAAAATCCCAGCATTTCAGCCTTCTCTGTGTATGGGACTGAGCCTGTTGATTTTGCTGAGCGTTAATTTTATAATGCCTGATGGGGATTATAACAATGCTTTTTTTGAAGTGTGGTTTTCAGGATTATTGTTGATACATGTAAAAACAAGGCATATCTAGAAAATCATAAATACTCTATGAATTTTTTATTATAATTACTATTTTATTATTATACATATTATCCAACACACGATAGATATAATAAATAGCACTCTTTAATGTTGTGTAAAATTATTGTTGATGGTGATGGAGAGTTTTAGAATGAAGGAGTTTCAAGAAAATACATAAAGGACAAGCCACGATAGCATAAGAAGCTGTAACAAAGATAAGGCTAATTAATGGAGCAAACTGGCTGGGTTGGAATAATCAGGACAGATGCAGGAATTAGCTTTGGACAAAGGAGAGTACTATCTTACTCTGAAATTGGAGAGAAGAGTATAGAATAGGTTAAGAGGGTGAAACTTTCTTATGAAGAACAAAAGCAATTTGGGGGAATTAGTGCTGGATGGAGTTAGTCATTTCAGGGAACTAATCTGCTCATGCATTGTGTGGTGAGCCTCAGGTGATACTGCAATTGAGAAGAGAAACAGTTCAGAATGGCATAGAGTAATGTGGTAGAGTTTCAACAATGGAGGTGATTAAACTATTTGGTCAGCATGTTACATTTTACTATTTATGTTGCCTTATTAATATAAACTTCCATGCTTGCATATAGGGTACTTTATAGGCCCTGAAATGTGCGCATGTGTGTGTGTATAATCTGTAAGAAAATCTATAAAGAGAGTAACAAAAATTTCAGAGAGAGGTAAAAAACATTTTCCAGAATATTTTGTCTTCAATTCTTGGCAATGATAACTGTCAACTCTAAGACCGACAAAACTCAAATATATATCAATTTCTCAGGGTAATACATATAATAAAAAAAAATGTGTCCTTACATTATTCCAGAAGGAAGGGTGAAGAGTGATTAAGAACTCTTTCAAGTGGCCTGATAGTGGGAAAATTTGACCTTTTTAAATAATATAAAAAATAGGCGTATCACAAGAAACTGTCCTGAGAAAATATACATGAGTTGAGGAATAATTTGTCTCTGTTATTTCCCACATATATTGCCAATGAGAGTGGAAAAAAAAGTCTCAGCTCTGTGTTTTAGTGGAAATATTAAGAGAGAGTTTCACCTTACACCCAAGGATGCCCAAGAATCACCTTCCCTGAAAGGAGGAAGGGTCTGGGTTGAGCTTGGAAAAACAAATAAACTAACTAAATAAGCAGAATTGATAAGACATGGGGACATTCTGCTGCTTAGTTTACCTATACTTCACTTGACAACTTTAATTCATCTCTAAAACTCTAAGTAAAAACTTAAATGAAAAAAAATTTCACCATAAAAATGGGAAAAATTGTGATGTGCTTCATCCTAATCCAAGATATCTAACCAATTTTACAGGCAGGTAAATATATCAAGTAAACAAGGTAAATACATTAGTATAGGCAATAATACTTTGAAACTAAATAAAGTTTCTACATAACACGCAATATAAAGAGAATTTGCTGTAGTTCCAAAGGAGGAAGAGAACACTTGATGGTGAGTGGTGATAAACAAAAAAGTATGTGAGCAAGTCATTTGCTGTAAGGTGGTGAGAGATTTTTATGCAAGTATTCAGTATCAGAAGTGTTTAATGATAATTTTTTTCTATCCTGAGACTTAGAGACTAGAAGATCTTAATTAGGAAATTTTTTTGGCATATCCAAAGAAAGAATGAAAGTTCTGAGTCAAAAATAATGTGTTGCAAGACATGAAAAATAGCACACATGCACAATTATCTAAAGAGTTACAGAAGATGCTATCTTTTCATTCAATTGCATGTGAATTGTTATTCTTCTGTTTTATATTTTGTATCCTTGCTCACTCTTCATTCTTTCCTCATCCTATAAGGTAAGTTAAACATTTTAATCAATAACCTCTGGAAAATTTTTGCAGTTCTATCTGCATGCATTATAAAATTGTCTTCAGCATTTGTTGTGAGAGAAAGATTCTAATTTGTAAGGCATATCAAGTGAAAAGCCTCAGTTAAGCACTCATTATACCCAAAATCTATCTTATCTAATAATATGAAAGAACTGTTTATTTTCACACATATGGCTCAAATGAAATTTTTACTTCCCTTTCTCAAAGTTTAATTTAATCTTTGGTTTTCAAAAACTTGTATATAATGCAAATGCTTATGCAAGTATTTTGCCTTTTTGTTTTTTTCAAATTGGGTGTCCATTTTTGTTTTTAGTGATTAATAGTTCTTCACATATTTGAATTTGTTTGGTACAACCATTTTGGAAAAATAACTATCGTTATCTACTAAATTTAAACACATATTTAACTTATGACCAGTAATTTCAACAGAAACACCTGAATGTCTACCAGCAGTAGAATGGATTGCAAAGCTCCATATTCATCGAATAGAATGCTAAGGAACGAATTACTGGTACATAAAATAACATAGATAAATTTCACAGATATAATTTTAAGTGAAGACAGAAATAGTACTGTATCCTTCCATTTATATGAAGACCAAGGTAGGCAATATTAATATATAGTAACAGAAGTGAGACAGTGGTTTCTTTTGTTCAGCATCAACTGAGAGAGGGAAGAAGTGATTTTTCTGGGGTGCTAAAAATGTCCCAGATCTTACCTATATGCAAGGGCTGTCCAGAAAGTATCCAGCCATTGTTAACATAATAGGAACATGGCTGGATACGTTCTGGACAGTCCTCTTATATTTGTGAATATATCATATTGAACAATTAAGACTACTATGTTTAACTTATAACTCAATATAGTTTTTTCGCTTTTGTTGATATCAGTTAAACCATCACATTTAATTCATAGCCATTTGGAATGGTTCCTGATTTAGGCATTTCCTGATTAAACACCAAGCAGGCACAGACATGGATTCTAAAATATAAATATTCTTTCATGAGAGATGAAAAATGTCTGGTACTATTAAATATTTAAAAGATAAGAGTGCTTGTTTTCAAAGGTCGCTTTCACATTTTAACAATAGTCGAACTAAATTATACAAAAACTATTCATAAAAATACTAAGTAAATATCAAAGGTCTTAAAATTAAATAAAAATTTTATTTTTTGAACAGTTAATATGCAATGCTCTATTATTTTGCTTAACAATTTTATGCTAGAAATAAGCAGGCTTCTCTATTCACATTATCTTTATCCAAGAGCATTTAAATAAATATCATTGATTACATGCAAATTACAGATTGTAGATTCAGAGCTCAAAACTAAAGCTCTGAGGATATAATTAAAATGACCCATAATTGTGAATTCTCCTTACCAGTGCCCCTAAGATAAGAAACTCTTTCTCACATCAAAGTGAATTATTTTAATGATCATGGCCTGCATAGGAAAAATCTATTAAAAAGTTAACAATGTCCTAACCCCTTTGTTATTAAAAACAGAAACAAAACTTCTTTCTGGTGCTTCTTTATACCTTAACCCTCTTGAGTTCTATAAAATCATGAACATGGAAGCTCGAATCTGATGAATGACTAAGTTAATATTTTGCAAAGTGTTCATATTTTACAAGATGGTGGGGTAGTCATCTATAATGTTACTGCGAAGGATTTGAGAGGGTTCAAAATACTCTGAGCTTTACATAAACCATTTTTATGCCTATCACCCCAAATTTACCAAACCATTTAGATTAAAATTCTCAGCAGGGCCCTCTGTGAGGCACAGAGATCTATCTATAAGTACCTTATGGTCCTTTTTCTCTTCCTCTTCACGTACAATTCCAGTTTCACTTTTCTCTTTCAGTATAATACCTATTACTCTTAGCAAAAGGAAGGCTGAAACTAAGACTTTGGATTCTCGGTTTGTGCCTACCATGAACTAACTTATAATTATTTCATCCGTGATCTCTCAGGATTCTCCTCTAGGAAACTGGGGAAGTATATGACCTACTTCCATAGAGAACCTGTAACTGAAACAGCATGGTACTCGCACAAGAACAGAGACATAGATCAATGGAACAGAATTGAGAACCAAGATATAAAACCAACCTCACATAGCCATCTAGTCTTTGATAAAGCAGACAAAAAACAAAAACTGGGGAAAAGAATCCTTATTCAATAAATGGTGCTGGGAAAACTGGACAGCCACATGTAGAAGACTTAAACAGGATCCATGTCTTTCACCTCTCACAAAAATCAACTCACAGTGGATAACAGACCTAAACCTAAGGCATGAAACTATAAGAATTCTAAAAGAAAACATCAGAAAAACTCTTATAGACATTGGCCTAGGCAAAGAATTTATGAAGAACACCCCAAAGGTAATCACAGCAACAACAAAAATAAATAAATGGGGACCTGATCAAATTAAAAAGCTTCTGCATAGCCAAGGAAACTATCATGAGAGCAAACAGACAACCTACAGAATGGGAGAAAATATTAGTATGGTACACATCCAATAAAGGCCTGATAACTAGAATCTATATAGAACTCAGAAAAATTAGCAAGAAAAGAATCAAACAACCCCATTAAAAAGTGGGCAAAGGACATGAACAGAAACTTTTCAAAAGAAGATAGACAAATGGCCAACAAACATATGAAAAAATGCTCAACATCTCTAATCATCAGGGAAATGGAAATCAAAACCACAATGAAATATCACTTATCTCCAGTGAGAATGGCCTTTATGAAAAAGTCCCAAAACAATAAATTTTGGCTTGGATGTGGAGAGAGAGGAACACTCATACACTGCTGGTGGGATGGCAAACTAACATCAGTCCTACTTAAACTCCTCCAAACAATCAAGGAGGGAATACTCCCAATCTCATTCCACAAAGCCAGTATCACTCTGATACCAAAATCAGACAAAGACACAACAAAAAAAGAAAACTATAGGTCAGTATCTCTGATAAACATAGATTCAAAAATCCTCAACAAACATTAGCATACTGAATTCAACAACACATTAAAAAGATTATTCGTCATGATCAAGTGGGATTCATCCCAAGGATGAAAGGATGATTCAATATATGAAAATCTATGTAATACATCATATCAACAGAAAAAAAAGACAAAAAACATGTGATCATTTCAATTGATACTGAAAAAGTATTTGATAAAATTCAACATCCCTTCATGATAAAAACCCTCAAAAAACTGGGTACAAAAGGAACATACCTCAACATGATAAAAACCATATATGACAGACCCACAACTAATATCATCCTGAATGGAGAAATACTGAAAACCATTCTTCTAAATCTGGAACAAGACAAGGATGCCCATTTTCACCACTGTTATTCACCATAGTATTTGAATTTCTAGCTAGAGTGGTCAGACAAGAGAAAGAAATAAGGGCATCCAAATTGGAAAGGAAGAAGTCAAATTATCCTTGTTTGCAGATGATATAATCTTATATCCAGAGAAATCTAAAGACTCCACAAAATAACTATTAGAATCAACAAATTCAGTAAAGTTGCAAGATACTAGATTGATAAATAAAAATTGGTAGCATTTCTATACGCAATCCACAATCTGAAAAAGAAACCAAGGAAGTAATCCTGTTTACAATGGCTACAAATAAAATACAATACCTAGGAATAAACTTAACCAAAGAAATGAAAGATCTCTGTAATGAAAACTGAAAAACATTAATGGAAAATTAAAGAGAACACTAAATAATGGAAAGATATTCCATACTCTTGGATTGGAAGAATCAATATTGTTAAAATGTCCATACTACCCTAAGCAAGGTACAGATTAAATGCAATCCCGATTAAAATACCAATGACATTCTTCACAGAAATAGAAAAAATAATCCTAAAATCTATATGGAACTACAAAAGATCCAGAACAGCCAAAGACATCCTGAGCAAAATGAACAGAACTGGAGGAATCACACTACTTGACTTCAAATTATACTACACTGGTGCAGTAACCAAAACAGCTTGATATGGGCATAAAAACAGACACATAGACCAATGGAACAGAATAAAAAAACCCAGAGATAAATCTGCATGACTATAGTGAACTTATCTTTGACAAAGGTGCCAAGAACATACATTGGGGAAAGGACAGTCTCTTCAATAAATGGTACTGGGAAAACTGGATATCCATATGCAAAAAAAATGAAACTAGACCCTTATCTCTCAACATATATAAAAACCAAGTCAAAATGAATTAAAGACTTAAATATAAGACCTGAAACTATGAAACTACTAAAAGAAAATGTTGGGGAAATTCTTCGGGACATTGGTCTGGGCAAGAACTTCTTGAGTAATACCCCTAAAGCACAGACGACTGAAAGAAAATTGGACAAGTGGGATCACATCAAGCTAAAAACCTTCTGCACAGCAAGGGAAATAATCAACAAGATGAAGAGACAACATACTGAATTGGAGACAATATTTGCAAACTACCCATCTAACAACAGATTAATAACTATAATATACAAAGAGGTCAAACAACTCCATAGGAAAAAAGAATCAAATAATCTGACTAAAAATGGGCAAAGGATCTGAATAGATATTTCTCAAATGAAGACATACAAATGGGCGACAGGTATATGAATAAATGCTCAACATCATTGGTCATCGGGGAAATGAAAATCAAACTATAATACAATGACATCATCTCACCCCAGTTAAAATGACTTTTAACAAACAGATAAGCAATAAAGAATGCTGATGAAGATGGGAAGAAGGGGGAACCCTTCCTTGTACACTGTTGGTAGGAATGCAAATTTATGCAACCACTGTGGAGAACAGTATGCAGGTTCCTCACAAAACTAAAAATAGAGCTACCATATGACCCAGCAATCCCACTGCTAGGGATTCTTATATATATATATCATATACATACATACATATATATATATATGAGAAAGGAAATCAGTATATCAAAATATATCTGCACTCCCATGTTTATTGCAGCACTATTCGCAATAGCCAAGATTTAGAATCAACCATGTCCATCAGCAGATGAATGGATAAAGAAATTGTGGTACATATTCACAATGGAATATTATATAGCCATAAAAAAGAATGAAATTCTGCCATTTGCAACAACATGAATAGAACTGGAGAACACCATGTTAGGTGAAATAATCCAAGCACAGAAAGACAAATCTCGCATGTTCTCACTTATATGTGGGAGCTAAGTATTAGAACAATTGATGTCATGGGGACAGAGAGTAGAATGATGGTTGCCAGAGACTGGGAAGGGTAGACGGGAGGGGGTGATAAAGTGGGATGGTTAATGAGTGCAAAATATAGTTAGAAAGAGTGAACAACATCTGACAGTATAACAAAGTGACTATAGTCAACAATAACTTACTGTGTATTTTAAAATAACTAAAATGGTGGAATTGGAATGTTCCTGACACAAAGAAATGATAAATACTTGAGGTGGTGGCTACCCCAAATATCCTGATTTGATTAATATGCATTGTATGCTTGTATCAAAACATCACATGTACCCTATAAATATATACAACTATTATGTACCCATAATAATTAAAAATAAAAAATAAAATGCCACAGGACAGTGTTCAAAATTGTTTTCAACCCCTGGTTCTCAGCAATCTCTAATAATTGCTCTCATGTTTCCTCATTTTCCTGTCACACTTCCTCACTATTTTTACAAAATTTTCCCCCACAAGTTTACCATCAAAAACCTTTATACCTCAATTCATGCAGATAACTTGGCTCTTTGTCCTTTATAAAGAAAGTAGAAGTGTTCAGGTCATAAAACCATCTAAGTTTTATGACTCAACTCTATACTGATGTGTACATATATTACAGTTCTTCTTTCCCTATAGAACCTGTTGGAAGAAAATGTGTCCCTCTACTACCCAAAATGAATCATGTGCTGTGTAAGTCCATCCTTAACACTTTGCTTAGGATCTTTGAACCATCCATTATACCCTCTCTCCCATATTTTCAATCTCTCTTTCTCCAGTGTTGCTTCCTCTCATCTTATGAACAGTCTCAGGCTGCTCATACCTTAGGGAAAACATTTTATAATTCCAAGTCATACTATCTTCATCTACATTCACAAACCAGATCCTGAAAAGAGAAATCAATTGCTATGTACTTGTTCTCTTCAATTTTCCTGGTCCTCTGTTATCTGAACTTGGCTTGGCCACTCCTCTAAGACTGCACTAAGAAAGTTAACAAAGAAGTACTAATCATGTTATCTTTCATACCTTAACTTGGACAACCCTGCAGAATTTAATATGGCCCTCTTAAAACTCTGTATTTTTGTTTTTCTGACAATATTTCCTCTGGTTTTCCTACTTTTTTCCATCCCTCTTCTAGTATTTCTCCCTGCCTCTTCTTAAAAGTTGGTGTTTTTTTGAGTTTCATCCATTCCTTTCTTCACTTATACTGTTTGCTTTCTTAAGGAAAGCTCATTTATTTACACAACCCCAACCATTGAATAAATGCTTACGAATGCCAAATCTGCAAACCTTATCTGGACCTTTCCCCAGACCACTTATATTCAGGTTGTAAATTATGCCTTCTGGATGTCCCATAGGTACAACAAAATCACTGGCTGTTGACAGTACCCAGAAAGCTCATATACATTTCAGTTAGGCATTGGAATATTGCCTTGAACTTTTTAAAGTTGTTGATTTAGATTTATTTTTCCTTCTAAAATCATATGCTTTTAACTTCTTCAGCACATGCCAGAGGCAAAAATAAACCTGGCCAGGATTTACTCCAAGGAGTGTAATTGTTATTAAATCTTGAAAAGAAAACTATTAAACAACAGGTTGACTTTTCAGAAAAGATCGTTTATTCCCTAGGAGCAAGGGCATAATCTGAGGCTGTAATTATTGATTTTGAATATTCCAGCTACAAATGACTTGAGGTAGTATGCATAAATTAATTTGATTTTGCAAAGTGTAAGTCAACCATGTTTAAACTCTTTCATTCTAATTGCAGAGAAATTCAAATTTAAATCCATTTCCTTCAATTTGTTTGCATTCTAATTAAATGATAGTCAGGGAGAGCTCTGGAAATAGTCAATATATGCATAAAAACACATGGGGAATCCATTGTGGACACGGCCAGTCCATGGTAACCGACATAATCTGTGTATAGACACTTACAAGATCAACAGGGTATGTGTAAACAAGCTAGCTAATTATATCCCCAAGGAGTAGGGTTGATAAGCCCTGTATTAGTCACTTTTCATTTAAAAATAAAAGATATCATTTTGAAAGTGAGCAGCTTATTGGTAACTTTGCATATTAAGTAGTAAAATTTTAATTCTCTCCCAGCCGGAAAAAATTAAAAGCAATGTGGGAAAAAAATAAAGGAAACTAAAAAGCAATTTGGTAAGATATTTAAATGATTTTGTTTTTCAGAATTCATTAACAATTTATATGTTTCTCCTTTGACGTTTTAATAAGATAGTTCCCTTTTCCTTCACTGAATAGGTGTACACTGAAGACTGCGTGTGCTGTAAAGAATAAGATATTATTATTACTAATGTCCACAAAAGTTTTCAATTGGCAAACAACTACACTACATATTCCCTAGTAGAAGGTCTAACTAGGGAATAAATATATTTTAAAAGATTGCATTATTGTACCTTATCATATCTAACCTTTACTTTACATTTTTATAGCTAGATATGACAAACATGACTGTGGCCAAAGGTTATTACTTATGTCCCTAAAGTTGGTCACGCCATAGTAATAAAGATTCCCTAGGGACATGATGGCCTGTGCCTCTGTTTTTAGGAATTAGTTTTAATGATGTAATATAACCTGACTTTCTATTATAGTTTCATGCTTAGTTTTGGCCTTGATAGTCCTCCCAATCACCATTCTTCCAAAAAGATATTACAGTGGACTGCAAATATCTTTATTTTTCAAATATAAAATGCCAGATCGAATAGCAATATGTGATCCAAAAATATGCATCACCCAGTACATGATATTAGCAGTCAATTCACAAAAAATTAAATACATTAAAATACCAAACTTATGGAAAATCCTTAAAATTCCTAAAGGAGTATTGTAACTTTTTCCAATGAATGACATCTTTTTATCTTTGAATTTTAAAAGATATCAATCCTGTGAATATCAAATCAGAACTTCCTAAGTTTTCTTATTTCCATGGTAATAAAAGGATAGTGAATCAAAACCAAAGAAAACTAGTCTTAAAGTAATATTTTTTCTATCATTTTATGTAACAAGCTCCATTTAAGATATGATATCTATCAAATATATTTAAAGATTGGAGACATTTTCTATTTGACTTTAAATATTTATATTATATAATTTACATGTAATTAAAATACTTTGACCTATGAAAGTCCAAGAATTACTATAAATTTTAGCTGCAACATTTAATAGTCCCTATACTGTTCAGTCTTAATTTCTATGTGAAAAAGAAATATCTTCCCAAATTCTGTTATAATTAATTAGAATAATTCTTGTGAAGTACCTGGTGATATATTTAACTCTTCTTTTGACCTTATCTCATCTAAATTTAACTTTTTCTCTTTTATTTTGTAAGGGAATTTTCCACTTGTCTTTTTCCTCTCTTTTTCTTCCTCTTTTTGTTTTCTTAGAAGGAAGATAGGTGAGAGTATAAAGGTGGGAAAAAAAAAAGGTAAACTTTAAGAAAAATAATCTGGCTTAAAAAATATCTATAAAAGAGGACAATTTCATTGGTATGCTGTGAATGTTTCCACACTCCCCAAAATTCATATGCAGAAACCGAATCATCAATGTAATGGTGTTAGGACCTGAGCCTTTGTGAGGTGATTAAGTCATTAGGGTGGAGCCCTCACGAATGGGATTAGTGCCCATA
>RJWJ010028493.1:0-21387 GCA_004363605.1 Indri indri | reverse complement strand
TCATGAGACTGTAACTAGAATATAAAAGTCAAGAAATTTCAAAGGAAACATATCCAACATTAAGTACAAGAAATTAATTTTACCAAAGCAAATAGAACACTGGGAGGCTAAGGAACTTGCACTGTATTTCTAGTCAGAGATAGAAATAATACAAAATTGCCTTTGTACTAAATTCTAGTATATCACACTGGGTCACTCACGTTTTGATCTAATATTTCATTGAATACAATTAAAGGTACCTTTTTTTAAAAATATATAACTAACACATATGTTATATATAATATGCACATATATACTTCTCTAAAGGTAAACATGCAAGGCAACAACAAAATTTTGGTTTAATTATTGTTAATAGCCAAAATTCCCCATATAAATTCTGAACATTTTTTATATTGCTTAATGCTTGAATTAAGGCCAGTGACTGTGTTATTATAAATCAAAACTATCCCAAGATATTACAGGTATTAAAATATTAGGCATAATGCTTGTCATAGCATAAAATATATCCCATCATACTTTTAATTTATGAGCACCAAAAGATCTCTTTTCACTATATCACTCCTCTTGCTTCCCATTGTACCTGAAATTATTTCTATTCATATTTATTTCCATATATTTATTTGTTATAAATCAAACTTTTTTGGGAAAAAAATGAATTCTGTTAACATTTTTTGTGGTTGTTATGGGCCAAACTGCATGTCCTCAAAATTCATATGTTGAAGTCCTTATACTCAGTATCTTAGAATGTGATTATATTTGGAGATAGAGCCTTTAAAGAGGTAATTAAGTAAAAAGAGGCCATATGGGTGGGCCCTAATTCGTTATGACTGGTGTCCTTATAAGAAGAGAAATTAGGACACAAACAAGCACAGAAGGAATACCACGTGAAGACAGAGTGAACACAGCCATCCACATGCCAAGGAGAAAGGCCCTCATAGAAACCAACCCTGTGCGGACACCTTGATCTTGTACTTTTAGCCTCCAGAAAAGTGAAGAAATAAATTTCTGTTTAAGTCACTCAGTTATATTTTGTTATGGCAGCCCTAGAAAACTAATGTAGTGGCTTTGCAAAAATAAAAGCTTAATGTACTGAAAAAGACTTTTTATTTTGGTAAAAATAAGGCCTGCAATTTCATATTTTTGCTTAGCATCTTAGTCATGTAGATTGAAATGACCTGTCCCTCCCAAGTTTTCTTCATGCCACTGTTGCTTCTGCTGTATGACTGCAGGCAGAGGCAGTTAGATTCCCTAGCAAAATGCAAAACGTAAAATGTAGTCATTCCTGACAAGAATCACTTTGTCAACCAGAAGGAGTCTTGCATATCAACCTTCTTCAGGCGCCATGCATCATTCCATAGCAAATCATGTTGCTAATGCAAACCCAAAAGTTGCCCTAATTTTCCTCTTCAGTCTGGTTCTGACATCATCAGTTTTTTTTAGAGTAATTACATAAATATTTCCCAGGACATGTTATACTGTGAACCATTACACTACATGAATATTGTAATGCAGTTCCTAGGGATGAGACAAAGGGAAATATAGAATTGTGAATGGAGGAAAACTGGCACAGTAGCCATTCCTGGTAGAGAGAAAAGGAGAGTATGCAACTAGAAGACACCAAAAAAGGGATGGGAAATGCAGATTCAAATCGTCCCATTGCCATAGCATAATTAGTAGGCAGATAATTTTAAAGTACGCATTTATAAATGAATAGGTTTGAATATAATTTTCCTATGTTATCCATATTTCTACCTGTTTTTCCCATGTGTGAATTTTTTGCTTCATAAGCTTGCATACATTAAATAGATTCATAAATATTTTATAAATACAGCTAGATATTGATCACTTCTTCAGGATGGACCTATAAACAATTTTGATTTTTTTTCTTATATGTAGTATCAGTATTTAAGTAGTCACTTATATAGTTATAATATTGAGAAAATATATTACCTTATAATTCATTCACATCTGTTTTATGTGCATTTCTAGATAGTGTACGATCCACTGGAAAGTAATGTATGTGAGTACAGTTTATTAACATGCTTATAAAATCTGATATGTCTTAGAAATATGCATCAAACTAAAAAGTTCTTTACAGGGAAGTTGTAACGGATCATGTATATTAGGGTTATAGTAGCTATTATAGAGCAAAGAGGTAACTCTGAGTTCCAACATAATAATGGTGTTCACAAAGTTGAAATCCATGTTAGTAAACCAAATTAATCTGCTCCCTGAATTTGAATTTGTGTTCATTTTACAATTTAGTCACTGGTTTGAACTTTCTGAAATCCCTGATTTAATATTTTTAGATGTGTTATAAATCCATCCTGTATTATTTTGATATGTATTTTATTTTCATTGCTCATTTAAGAATCACTAGATTGTAAGAAACTCTGAGAAGCTGTATAATGAATTTCTTTTCCCATGTTTAAATTAATGAACTTTATTTTCCCCAGAAATTTCCATCAAATGACAATCTAAAATTTTATCTATGACTAAAAGCTTAAATGATCTGCTGACTTTTAAAACCAATTTTCCACACACCAGTACAATATTAAATAAAACCAATATTTATTTTAATATGGAATTTGAGCCCTGAGGCCTCTCTTTATAAAGAGGGATTTTTTTCTATTTTTTTTTTTAATTTTATTTTTTGGAAAAAAGGTAACATTTTAATGAACACCTTTAGTATGAACTAGTGTTAAGATCAAACATTGCTTTTAGAATTCGGGACTTCCATATTGAATTTGATATTGTCATTTTTATTTCAATTTTCTGAAAGGGTAGGAAAAACAAATATGTTTTGGCATACAGTTTTAAAAAGAAAAAGAAAAACCTTTGAATTATAAGAAGACAGAGTTCACAAAGTATTCTTCTTTTTTTCTCAAAAGGAATGAGGAGAGTCAGCATGTTGCTATTGCTCCTTGACATAAAGACAGTGTCTTTGTTTTATGTCCTCTTTATCTGAATCCTGCAATGCCATCACAGCAGAGTGTACTGTACACCACTTTAAATGATAAGAGTTTCAATAGGCACTTTAGTGGAATTAAGAAAAATCTAACACTCTTCCACCGTGATGCCACATAGCTATCTTCGTTCTAGGTTGTCATGTCAGTAAATTGTATTTAATAGGCCTGAGCTTGTCTCAGTGTGATTCTGAAAACAAAACGAAGCAAGTACATATTATAGGATTTATCTTGTGTTGGCAGAATAAAACAAAACTGACAATATGATAAATATAGCAACTTGCTAGAAACCAGATAATCAAAAAAATCTTGTCCTGTAAAGCCTGGGCCTTTGTCTGTGCGTGTATGCATGTGTGATTTCTATTTGTATTTCTTTTTCTTTTCTTTTTTTTAATTTCTCCTCTTGGTTCTATTTGTATTTCTTTTTCTTTTTTAAAAATTTCTCCTCTTGGTTGTGTTTTAGCCTTCACAGCTCCCCTAAGTGACTGTATCAGGGTTATAACTCTCTTCTTCGCCAAACATATCTGCCAAGACTTTAAAGCGGGGTCCCCAGTCTGTCAGATAGTCGTAGTCCTGGTCACCTTCTGTGGTGACAGAGTCTATAGAGCTGAGGGACTCTGCCACGGATCCATTTCCTTCATAGGCATACGTGGCCAACGAATCATATGGTGGGGCGGTTGGGTCCACGTCATTTTCCTGTAGCCTTTGATTAATGAAATCCCTTATGTCTGTGTTATCTTCCACTGGTGGCCTCTGACGAGGTAAACAGAGAGAGTCTGGTTTTATATCCCTGCGAATTTTGTTCTCTTCAATCACTTTTGGGTTTCTCAGAGCCCCAATGTCGAAAGCCTGGGTGTCCTCCTCCCCACCTCCTTCATCATCATAATGGATGACGTTGTCTCTGATGTCTTCCTTGGAGGTCATCAGGGTGTCTTTCTTCTTCTGCCTTCGCAGTGCCACATACAGTACAACTATGGCTGAAACCAAACAAAAGTTACAATTTTAGAATAGAAAGGAGATATTTGGCTTTTATCTCTCAATAAAAAATAAAATCAGAGCTGGCTGAATTTCTTTAATGGTCTCCTATTATTTTTAAAGTAAATGTACTGTAATCAGTAGGTTTCATATATGTTTACATTTTTTTCATTGTCTAAAATCAACTTCATTTTGAAATTGTAACTAACAAGAAACTGCACCAAAGTTATTCACAAAGTCAAACAATCATGTCCTTATATTTAAGTATTTTAGGTTCAGGTAAAAATGTATTTTGCAAAATAGAAAAAAAAGGAAATAATAGTTGTCCTAACCACAGAGAGAGCTATGGGAGTTGATATGACAAAATTATTATCATTAAAACTTATAGCATATTATCATCTATAAGTAACACATAGGTATCATTCACAGCTAATTTGCCAATTGTAACATTTCCAATTATAAGTTAAAAAATTGTGTTTCTAATAAAATAAACCCAAATCTTCACTATTGCAATCATTTTTAAAAGCAATAAATAAGAAAGAGGAAGGAAGAAAGGAAGGAAGGAAGGAAATATAGTTTATATTTTTATAAGCTATAGTTTTAGTTTAGTTTTATAAATATTACCAACTATAACCTTTAATTATTTCAAATCTGTGTCCTGCCATATTGAGACATTTTCCAAATCACATGCCTAGTATTCAGGTTACCTTCATGAAACAAGATAATATTTGAAATAGTTATTATAATGTTTATACTTTCGTTTTGAAATCTCCTGTCGTTCCTGGTTGACTTAAAGCTTTCCTTTAAATCAATGGTGCTCATTTCTTCTAGGGGTGAGTGGGCACAGACACAAATGAGTCGGTGCTCAGCTTTGCTTCTCATAATACCCCTCTGCTCCACAGCAGTGGCACTAAGATAAACACCAAAGTGGATTTGACTTACCACAGCAGACTGCGGAAGACTCATGTCATAGTACTAGAAAGTGTAAAAGAATGCATGATTTTGAAGATCGCTTATTCCCTCTTCCTCCAAAATTAGAGCTGGAGTACTTGGAAGGCGGGAAAGAGCTGGGTGACAGGTAGGGATACTCAGCCCTTTACTAACAAGGATGGCAGGAGGGAGAAGACCTAGGCAAACCTTCTGTATGGTGGGCCTTGGAGAGATGTTGAGCACCCTGCGCTCCTCTCAGGGTTTAGGGAATCTCAGAACTCAAGAAACACAGGGAGCATGGGAAATACTGCAGGCTTCATGGAGAAGCCCTGTATGTAAAATGGCTTAGAGTTGTTGTGGCTGAGAAAGCGACTGGTTAGATGTGCCTTAGTGCCTCCTAAAAGAGTCCTGAGCACCACGAATTTCTTGTGTTTCCTTTCACCTCAGGAAGGTTATGAGGATGGCTGAGAACAAACTGGAACAGGAATCTGAGATTGGTGAAGAATGTGAAAGAATACATAGTTTTTTTTTATTTCAAAATTTTTATGGGGGTACTAATGTTTGGGGTACATCTATTGCATTCATACCGCCCAGGTCAGAATTACAAGTGTGTCCCTCCCAGACCGTGCATACCACACCCTTTAGGTGTAAATTTACCCAGCCCCTTCTCCCCTCTCCAACCTGCCCTATACCTGATGAATGTTATTACCGTATGTGCACGTAAGTGTTGATCAATTAGTACCAATTTGATGGTGTGTACATGTGGTGCTTGTTTTTCCATTCTTGTGATACTTCACTTAATAGAACGGGCTCCAGAATAGATAGATTTTTAAGCAGACCCTGTGGCAGGACAAAGCACATCAATATCCACCACCATACACCAGCAAATTCACAATGGCTAGAATAGTGCTGGTGCACCGTGGACACTCAGGAGTATCTGGATGAATGAGCGGCACGTGGCAGTGATGATAATGAGGACCTGAGCAGATTACTTTCTGCGTTGTATGAGGCTAAAGAAGCCAAAGAGGAACATCCACAACATGCAAAGTCATGCTAGATTGATATTGTCAACCTAAATAAATAGAAAGAGTCTTTCTAAAAGAAAAGATATTTGTTTGGGAATAGAGCACTGCAATGGGAACATGCATGCCATAGTAAACTATGTGCGTATTGATGGAGGTAAAGGAAGGCAAAGGGTTTTAAAGGGGAAAAAAAATGAAGAGGATTGCATAATTGTTTTGAAATAATTATCCTTGACCAGAAAGATCAATAACAGGGGTGATGCCAGTCTGAGGTTGGACAGGGAGTTTCTGGGCAGATGTCTTTGCAGATGTATTTTGTATAAGGTCGTTACAGCCTTTGTGCAAGACTATGGTTTTTTGCAGTCTTTTTGTGTTATCAGGCATACAAGTGCAAGAACTCTTCTCATGGCCTTCCCTGGCTCTATTTCTCAAGGTTTTGCTGACATTAATGACATTCATGACTCCATTTTGATCGTGACAGCTTTCACAATGTAGAAATACCCTGAGACTCAGATATCTATAAGAGAATAGAACGTATGGGAGAGAAACACTTGATTTGAAGGTAAACACCTGATTGATCATGCTAAATTTCAGATACGAAAATGTTAGTTTTGAATGTGCCCTTTTAAGGTTTATGTTATTAGCACAAACAGATGCTAGGGATAATTTATTATAAATAGTAAGGATATTAAAAATATTTCATTCTGTACACCAAAGTTACTCATATGGAATTAATACTTATGCCATGCAAAGTGGACTATAACTTCACTCTTCAAGCCAGCGTGAGTGTCACATTCAAGGAGTGTCCCCACTAAGTATTACGCAATGCTTTACTTCATGCTTTAGATCCTAGTAATTTTTAAAAAGTTTTGTTTTCTATCCTAGAGATAAAAGTCCGGTGTCCATATTTATCAGATTATCTTTGCTTAAATAATAAACATGCATATATAAACTGATCCCACACTGTCCAATTGTATATTTGTTGCAATTTGAACTTGAAGGAATGACTGGAAAAATAAAATCTCTCTCTACTTTGTGAATTAGTAAGTGGAATGGAGAAGCTGAACAGAGTTGATGGAAAAGAGAAACCCCTGAAGTAGGTTTATATTCACTCCCACAGAGATGTTACAAAATACATTTACTACAATATTTTTCCTTTGCAGTGCTTCTAGATATTTCACTCTACTCTGTTCTCTTCTAGTGGGAATGGTTAGAATTTTGATGTGAGGAGATGGAAGAAAATAGAAGAAGAATTACTTCTGGCTGGCAGTTTAAACAGGAAAGAAATGTGAATTTGGGGATTCCCTTACATTCTAGTTCTTTCTGCCCTTTCTCTTTTCTTCCTTTCTTTACTAAACTGGAACTTGGGAGCTATTATTCATCTAGCATATTTTTTAAAGGTTATATGATCTGTTATTAGGCAGCAGAAATTGCTAAGTGGTAAAATGAATTGAGAAGCTACTCTAGTAAATGGATATTCATTACAGAGAATTTCATTGTCCCAAGGGTCACAAAATGTGACTACTTAAAAATCCCCTAGGACTTGAACATAGTTTTTTATTTTTGGTGATGTTATTTATTTATTCCCAATAATACATATCCATGAGGTATGAGACATATAAATAACATTAATAAATATTTAATTTAAGACAGATATATTATCTTCTATCCAGATGTGATGTGTTCATGAAGAAAAACTGATTTACATGATAAATTGAATACCGATCTAGAAGTGGGGGGGACGGAGAGAAAGAGAAAGAGAGAGAGAGAGAATGTGATTAATATTGAAACCAACCTAAGAGTATAATAATGCATAGTAGGATTGCAATCAAAGCCCCAGTGCTGAGTCCTACAGGTAGAAAAATTGCTTCCACATTACAAGACAGGATGGTGCCGTCAGAGTCACATCTACAAACTCGTATAGTCATTGTGTTTGTGCTGCTCTGGACAGGGTAACTGCTGTCTTCTATTACAACAGGGAGGAAATACAACTCTTGCTGCCTGCGGCTGTATCCATTTCTTCTGGTTTCAATTCCAGCTGTGTTGTCTGCAAAACATGACATTTATGATAACATAAATGTTACTATGAGCTTCACTTCAAATCCCAAAGTTGGCATCTGTTAAATAGTAGACAGCTCTTCTTGTATCAGAAAAGTGCATCCTTATTTTAATTTTTTTCTTTTATCATTATGAAAGCTGCCAAAACATAATCAAACATCATCAGAGAAAGAAGAAACATTAATTTTGTCTGGTGTAAGAATTAAATTTTCTATTCAGAAAGATTATAGAATGATTTATAAGACAGTTAAGTGTGTTATATTGACTCATTTTTTTCTGACATCAAAATCTCATTGCAAAAAAATACTTCTGTGGAAGTACTTGTACATAAAAGAAGAGCAAATATTGCTAAGTATGAATCTGTACAATGCTTTACATAAGAACCTAGTCTTTAAAATATATTAAAAATCAATTGACTATTTCAGTTTAAAACTTTTTTCTGTTGATATATTGTGTGTATGTATGTTTATATATGATATATAGATGTTTGTATGAATATAAATACTTTCACTTCTGCACATCAGCTAGTGTAAGACACATGGAAAAAAATAAATTGTATTGAAAACAAAGATTCATTAAAAATTTTAAAGACTATGAATTATAATGATCACCACTTCAATATAATTATAAACGTAATTCACTATAATTCTGATTAAATCACCAATATTTACTTACAATAATCCAAAGCAATAAAAATTTCTGTTTTTATATAAATGCAATTAATATTTCTATTAAAAGTGAGGGCTGTTTTTTTAGACAGGATCTTGCTCTGTCACCCGGCTGGAGTGAGTGGCATCATCACAGCTCACTGCAACCTCGAACTCCTGGGTTTAAGCAATCCTCCCACCTCAGCACCCAGAGTAGCTGGGACTACAGGCACACACCACCACTCCCTGCTAATTTTTGTACTTTTTGAAGAGATGTATTTCTATACAAAAAGCAGGAATTTTATTTTATTCACTATTTTGTTACAGTGAAATTCATAGTGCTATTTCTTTTTATGTATGTCAATGAAAGTAACTCCTAGAAGCACATTGCTATTTTTAGCAATATACTAATATGTAGTTTATGATAGCCGTGCATAATACACATATGAGAATCAGGTAAAATAATTTGAGTAAAGTATATTATTTATTATAATACAAGTCTGTCAGAAACATGTTACTCTTTGAATCATATTCCATTTTTCTATTTGTAGACTTCAAATTCAACAACTGAAATTTAGGCGACTTCTCTATACTCACTGTAACAGAAAACACCAAGATGAGAAAACTTTATGTGATATGATAAAAATGAGGACTAGTTGAAGCAATGTTGAAATTGTCAGTAATTGGTGGTTGAATACTTGAGGCTGGGGAAAACAAATAAAGTTCATAAGCTTGGTAAAAATAATTAATAGAAATAGAAAGTCGGGTGTGTCTGCACTTGGGAGTGGGTAGATAGATATTCGGTACTCTTGAACTCAATTTATGTCAGAAGGCATAATACATTAAGAACTGACCATATCGAATTTATTTTGCTATCCACAGTGGGAAGAAAAAGACATATTAAACTTCATTTCCACTCTTAAAATTCTTTCTATCCACAAAAAAGAAAAAAGCTCACACTTGCAAATACAACTTAAAATGAAACAGGGAGCACAGGAAATGGCATATGAAATTTTGCAGCAAGTACATGTTTAGTCCATGAAAAAACACTCTGGTATGAAGCAAGATGAGCTGGTTCACATTATCATGATTAATGATCCCAGAAGATACCGTGATGAAAATAGTCAATACTTACATTTAGTGAATGATGTGACCATCTACCTAGTGGCTCAAGCCTGTGATCTGGAAGTCTGATTTGTCTTCTTCTCCATTATATTCACTTATCAAATCTAAGTGATCTGTCAGTAAGCCCTATCAATTCTATCTCCATCCACTCGTCTCTGTCCTCACAGCTGTTACCTTAATCCAGCACTCTCACCAGTTACTGCAAGGGCATCAGAACAAGTTTTATCTTCCTGTAATGCTTTTCCATACTACATCCAAGCTGATCTCCCAAAAATTCAAATCTGAGTATGTTGTATACTTGCTTAAACCTTTCAAAGACTACTAAAGTCATTGGATTTAAGTTATTATCTCTTTAAATGGCTTACAGATAGGGTGACCATATGAACCAGTTCATCTTAGACTGCTCTATTTGATGTGTGTTCCTTTAACTTAAAATTATTAATATTGCCCACTTTCATTCTCAAAAATGTTTCAGTTTTTATGATAAAATATGTGTTCACCCTACGTCTAAAGAACTTCCAGTTTGGATCACTGTTTCACTTATGGCCATTTCTTAAACTACACCATTGTATTTGGCAAACCCTATTCAACTTCCTTCATTGATAAAATGTGAGGACCCTGATTTTCTTCCCGTAATTATTTGCAGCTAACTAAGTTTTCTCAAAATATCCTTTGACTTCTATTAATCATCATCATTACAATTTCATCACAATTTATTTGTTCTATATGCATTAGATTTATTAAAAATGTCACTTTTTTAACCCAATATTATTAAGCTTAAGTCTTGATCTTTATTTTAAAGAATATGGAAACTTATAGGAGATAAAATACCCAAGGTCACAGAACTAATAAAGTCAGAGAAATTGGTACTCGATCTTAATATTTCTAGTCCAGAATCCTTTATATTTTTGTAGTGGTTGTAATGATAGCAGATGCAATAGTATTAGCAGTAGTAGTAGCAGTCATAGTTGTAGCAGTAATAGTAGTAGTATTAATAGTAGTGTAAACATGATGGCAGAGGTGGTAGATAAAATTATCTTGACAGTAACTTATTGTAGGCATTGTGTTACAGCTTATGCACATATAATTATATTTAATACAAATACTACGAGTTTGTCATTATTTAGTATAATTTTATATAGTAAGAGTCTATCATTTCAGTAGTATGGAATGGGAATGAGAACTTATATCATTCTAATTTTTAATACTTGCATTTTTAACCTGTGCTGTTTAGGAAGACAGTTACTAGTTACCTGTTTGTATATAATAATACAAGTAATGTGCATGGCCGGGGGGGGGGAATTATATATTTAAAACAGGGAAAACATTCAATTTTCTAGATAGTTTTTATTTGCTTGACTCATTGACTATCCACATTTATAATGGAAGTAACCTGCCTTAGTAGATACTCTATTAATACATAAAGTATTTAATTTTCTGGTAGCTGTAGAATTTTTCATTTGTCATATAAGGATATCCATGTTTTATGAGATTGAGTGCTTCTGTGAAAAGCATTGATTCCTCCCTTTGTGCCTGTTTACAAAGTTACATGATAAGAGGTAAATCTTTCTGTGGTTATACTTACTTCTGAAGTCACGAATTGTAAAATTTGGTTTGATGGCAGCCTCAGGTGATAATCTAAAGGAGAATTGCTGCCCAGCAGGTGAAAGATCTTGGTCTGCAGCACTGACTACCTGAATTATCTGAAACAAAGTTGAGATTAAAGTTGAAGTCATTCATTAGTTTCAAAGGGAACTTTACACACCAGCCTAGTAAGTTTATTTAATGAAGCATGCATGTAAACAGAAATGACACTTTCTGAATCATTACCAGTGAACCAATTATTTACACATAATATTTATAAACAAATCTCCAACATTTACAGGCAATAATGACAGTTACAATTACGGGACAAGGGATAATTGCAAATCAATTTCTGTATGACAAAAAAGCTTACCAGCATTGAATATTTTCACTAATAAGCAAAATAAAATTAAAACGTACTTGCTTGCATTTTAAATTAGACGAAATAAATGCTTTCTAGCCAAAATATGAGAATGCTTACTAGAAACAAAATCTCTGATTATCTAAAAGCCCTGGCAATAGCAAAATTTTAGTGCTATTATGTTTCGTAACAATGGGTTTATTTTCATAAAAAAAATTATGAGAAAAGGAGATACAAAAGATGTATATGTATTTTTGTTGTTATGTTTGTTTGCCCCATTGTGTAGGAATACAAATTATGTTTTCAAATAGTTTTTAAAAGATAAGCACTATTATCCCTGTTTCAAAATTTTTTCTAACTTGCTCCCATAGGTTGTATATCTTGTAGTTAAAAGCCTGGTACTCCAATAAGATGCCCTTAAAATTTTGGAGAATAAAAGTAACTGCTAAGAGTCAAACTATGAAATTTCCAATTCACTGCATAGAGGCATTTATTTATTTACATGTGCAATGAGGGGCTTCAGACAGTATTTTAGGAAGTGTGTGGGGGAGAGGACAGGGCAGTGTGCTGGCCAGGTAATCATGCTCTTAGAACAAATTTGAATTTGCCAGAAAAAGACTTTAGATTTCAAATACTATATCCTGGTCCCAGTGTGTAAAACATGCATCATGTGATCTTACGTTGAAGCTATTAAACATGCAATTCAGTTAAAATCCAATCTTATGATTGTGATCTACTTTCCCACACACAAAGATGGATACACAGATGCATGGATGAATAAGTAGGTAGGTAGGTAGGTAGATAGATAGATATCACTGGAACTTTGAGTATCCAGTGCAGTATTAGTAATTTGTAATTTAATAAATTAATTGCCCCTGTAGTGTGAATGAATTGCACAGGATCTATTTACACTTAGAATTGTCATGGGTGGGGCTTTCATTATTCAACACCGAAGGCTAGATCATGAAAGGTGGCAATTTAGACAAGAATCACCACCTAGACCCTGTAAAACTTTAACTTTTCTTCACTTAGACCAATGTTTTCAGATCATTCTATTCCCTCCATAAAATTCCTGTATTTTACTTAGGTATCAATACTTAATTGTTGAATTTTGTTTTGATTTGATTCTAAGTACTATCAACTAGCACCATTTACTAAATTGAAGGTGTTTAACATCAAAACATATCAAGAAGATGACCTTAGAATAAAGTCCTTTAGAACAGAATACACATATGAAAATAACTTTGTTACAGACTAACACTTATCTGGACCTGTCACTTGGAAGTCACTGCTCCAAGGAAAACAAGTCTCATATAAATCTTTACTGATTTACATAGTATCATCTTTCTTCCTCTTCTCTCTCTTTTTTCATGTAGATGATAGATAGATAGATAGATAGATAGATAGATAGATAGATAGATAGATATTCAAGCATAAGCCAGAAGAGATAGATAGTTCCTATACATAGCTTTTATGTCAGGGAAAAATGTCTGGGGTCAAAAGCAGAAAATGTTCATATACCACGTATAACTTAAGGAACAGTTTAGAGTTATGTTTTGTGCGTAAGTGTGACCCAATAGGACACAAAAACCCCAACAGACATACATGTTTTAGAATAAGAGCCTTCAATGACCAACAAATTTTTCACAACTTTTTCCAGATACAAGAAAATCAGTTTGACCTTAAGTGACTTCCTATTCCCAACCTTTCAGATTCTTTAATTTATTAGACAGACATACAGCATTAGAGGGAGCTCTGTTCCCAAAGGCTTTCATCTGGAGCATTGTAAGATTCTGATTGATCTGAAACCATTAATGTCCCAAATAACATAAAAGATAAAGAATTGACTTTTTTTTTTTTTTGCATGGGGCATCTGTAAATTGAAAAATATTTAAGTTGTGAGATTTTGGCAAATCTCTTCTGTCTTTCCAAATAACCAAAGCAGGTTATTTATCTTGGGCCCAGATATTTATGCAGCATACTATTTCCAAAACTGAAGTATGCAGCGGGCTCATCACATGCAAATTTTGGATGTATTTAAGATGATAATGTTTAAGCGCATTTTTGTGCCTATTCAAAATTAAGGATGCGGATTTCTTACTTGAGAAAATATCACTAACTATGTGATGGTGTAAGAATATTAATGATTCCCCAAATTGTCAAATGAAAGATTAGAGCAGCACAATCCATCAGAAGTTTCCATGATAATGAAAATATTTCTGTCTGCACTTAGCAAAATGGTATCCATTCATCACCTATGGTTACTGAGCACTTGAAATGTGGCTAGTATGAATGAGAATATTGGTTTTTAATTTTATTTAATATTAATTTTAATTTAATAGCTAGAAAGCTAGTAGACATCACAGGTTTAGAGCTATGGGACAAAGTTTCTACTAAGCAGTGTAAATAATGCAAATTGAAAATATACTAAAGGTTAAAGAATGACTTTTATAAATAAAAATATTGTTTCAAATATTAAGATTTCTTGCAAGTAAAAATTAAAACTTCTCAAATTTACTTAAAGTATCGGTTATGCTGTTTAAAGATGATCAAAATATACAGCAAACCAAAGAATAGCAATACATTTTCCCTGTGGAATGTTAAATGCATGGTATTAAATTAAGCATATTCTTTTTCATGACATAATCTTATCATATACTCATGCCTGATTCCCTTTATGATATTAATTCATTCATTCATAATAGTGTAGGGGAAAAAAGGAAAAAAAAAAACTGGCTAATCACCACCACCTCACATAAAACCTAGGACTTTGACAGTAACTCTCATTAACTATGTGGTCTTTCCTCATAACATCTTTCCTCCAGAACATCCCCCCAGAGTAATAGTGACTTAATAAGGAAAATGAAATTTGGACATTTTGAATAATTCAGATGTTTTCCTCAAGGACATCAGAGAAGGAAGCTTTACATTTTCAGGTTAGGTTACAAGCTTTGCTGTACCCCTTGTGAAAACATGTGAGCGAAGCAAGAAATACACTGGAAAAATGCATTCTAAAGTGATTTGCTTATAGGGTTTATAGCTACAAATTCTTTAGAAATTGTACACTAAGAGAGTGGAAAAACAGCAGAATCCACAATTCTAGATCTTTAGTTATACAAATAATTACCACTAGGTAACCAACACTCTATCTTCTATGGTATTACTTCTATATTCATAATCTACCATTAATTCTCAAGAGTTAATATACCTATGGTTTCTTTTGTGAAGCCGTCTGATCCACAAAAATAAGTATGTGTGTTTGTATTCATGTCTGGACTTATAACTTAAAAACACATGTACATAGTGCATCTTTACATACTCTTAATAAACAATATTGTTATAATACCTGTCCTGGTTTGGCATTTTCACACACAGCTGTCTCATATGGCACAGATATTTCTGGAGGAAATTCATTGACATCTAGGACATTAATTAATATGTTGACTTTACTGGTTAATAAAGGGTTACCTGTTGAAAACATAAAAAAGAGGAAAGATAATTACAAAATCTGGTAAGTTATTACTTCTACAAGTAACAGTATTTAAATTTTTTTTAAAAAATCAGCTTTCAAATAGAATAAAAAGAATGCTTCCTTTTACGGGAAATTCTGAAGGTTCCAACTGTAAGATAATAAAAAGATGAATAAGTGAGATATTAATGTTTAGCTGTCAGAGATCTAGCAGTGTATCCTGCCAGGGATTAATGCCTGAAAGTCACGACCAAAGTAAGGCCAACTATTTAGCTGATATTTTACTGTAAGAATAGGGCCCTTCTAGTGGAATGACTTAGCCATCATACCAGGTTAATTCACAGAACCAGTCTTCACCAATAGTGATATTTTTGCAGCAGATAAAAAATACTGTTTTCTATGTTGTGCCCCTATAATGAAAATTTTATTGGTTGAATAATATGCATATTTAAATGACTCTCTCAAAATGATTCTTCCTTGAAGCTTTCTCTTGAAAAAGACAATAACAAGAAGAATGAAGGAGAAGGGCCTTTTCACAAATGAATATTAGAAAAATAGATTTAAGGAAGTAGAAGTAAGAGGCAGATTATGGAAAGTGAGGATATATCCTTAAATTGCTTACATTTGATAAGAAAGGAAAGAGAAAACAAATGTTTGTTAAAAAATAACTTCTTTCTACAGTATCAAAAAGAACATCAGTTTGACGAGGCATCTCTCTCTGCCAAAATCCCAGCACAAGTTTTGTCCCCAGCCAACTCATCATGTATCCACAGCTCTGTCTTTTGTTGAAGACAATTAGAAATAATTAAGTAAGCAAATAAAGCATAACGTAATGCGTGTGTTTTAAATTATTTGAGATAAGATTTTATCTTAAAAAGTGTTACAGGTGGATAAATTCTGAAATTGTTGAAATGCCTTTCCCAGAGTCACAAAGCTCGAAGAGTGGAGAGTTAGGATGAAAACCCAGGATTATAAAAATCCAAAGGGCCTGTTTATTGCATCATACCTTCTCTACTGATTGGTTTCCATGTTAAACTCTTCTGCAGTGTGACTGAATATTCATATTTTTTTAGACCTCTATCTGGAATGCTTCGATGAATACACACAAAATCTTACCAGATGACCAATTCTAACAAGTCTACAATATCTTACTGAGTTAAAATTCATTAAAAATTAAATCAAAAGCATTCTAAAATGAAGCTTAAAAATTGTTCATATATTCACACATGAACATCCACATAGTGCAATTCATCATTGTGTACCAGTGCATATATTAACAGATAACATAAATTAATAATAAGTGAGTATATTTTGTAACATTGGGTGTGTTTATGAAAGATATATTGTAATCTTGGGGAATGATTCAGAAAATACATATTCTTTAAAAGTTGCTGTTGGTCACAGGGCATTGTCTTATTTGATAGAAATGATTGGCTGAATTTTCACAAGTTATTTAACCTTTCTTCAATTCAGTTTCTTCATATAAAACACACAGTATCAATAGGTCCTACTTCATAGGGTGATTGTGTTAAATGATATTTTACAAAATGGTGGATAACTTTTGGTAAATTATCATTACTCTCATTACCAACTATACTTTGTGGAAATTATCTATAGTGCTTCTGTTATTGCTATTTGTTGTTTATATAGCATAAAATATAAATAAACTTCAAAAAATTGGTTAAACTAGGTTCACTTTCTTAAAGAAACTGGAAATTATCAACAGTAGCAATAAAATTAATGCTTAATCCTCCACAATGCTTACATCGTACTCATGTTCTAAAGCATCTTACATAGATTAACTCATTTAGGGTTCACAGCAACTATGACATAGATATTATTACTATCCCCATTATGTATATGAAACTTTGAAGAAGAGAGACGGATTCAACTTTTCCAAAAGTCACACACTGAACGTGGTAAGACTAAGTTTTGAATCCAGGTGTTCTGGTTCCATAGCCTATTCTCTTCAACTCCATTTATTTAAGAGTATTAGAAGAAGAAGAAAAACTTTGACAATTATATAGCTACTTAGAAAATAGACCGCTAATTCATACGATAGATTAGAGTTTAGCAAGTTAATGTGGATAACTTAACCTGTTCAACACCTGGACAATGTAAAACTCAATCTCTACTTTCTATTTTACACAGTATATAAGGTAAAGTCTTGAGGCCTCATGAAGAGGAAAGTTTCTTTCTTACACTTTTTGAGGATTACAGTTATATTTTATTAAGCTAGTGTGAGGACAGATTGTTTTCCACAGGAAACAAGAGTTCTCCTTTAACTAAATGTATCATAGAGATTTGTTTGATAATATCTAAAAAGTTTATTAAAATGAATTTAGACCTGATTTACCCATTAGAAATTCCTTTTTCCTAGTTTTAAATTATTTATCCTCCTGTAATATAGATTTTAGTAATTGTCCCAATGAGCAAATTACCACAAAATTATTATTACTGTTGTAAGTTATTATTATTAACAGTGTTTCTCAAAAGGGTGCTTGTAGCATTTTAGCTGAGACAAATCTTTATTGTGTGGGACTGTCCTATTCACTGTAGAATATATAGATTTCCTGAAAATTAAATTTCACGGGGCATCACTGTGACAATTACAAAATAAATGTCCAAATAAAAATAGAGAAAATCGAGCACAACAAAAACATATTTATAGTGTTAAAATGAGTAATGGGTTCATGGGTTTAATTATATTACTCTGACTTCTATTGTATATTTTTAAAACTTTTCATAAATAAAGGTTAAAACAATTGTTACCTTATATTTTTAAGTCACAGGGAAGCTATAACATCTTAGTTTGAGAACTATTCAAATAAGCATTGGAATTTTCACAAGCAAATATAATTTATAAATGTAATATAGCATTCTTTCATTTATGTATATATTAATAATTTACTAAATTACGTTGAGAAAGTAATGACCTACTTTCTTTCTGACTCATCTGATGTGTATTTGAGACAATGATGAAATTCACTTAACCTTCATTTAGCATGAGCATTATTATACAATTATTTAACAATAACACCATATCAAAACTAGTTATTATTGAATACTTATAAAACAAATTCATTTATGGACTTAGTAAATCTTAAATAATAAAAATCCTGCACAATTAACTGTTAAGTTCCTAATAGTCAAACCACTTAAATTCCAATCATTATAGTTCCACATTGCTTATATTTAATAACAAGTTGCTTAATAATTTGAGGCTCATATATGATAATAAAGAAATAATTCTGTTTGTCCCTCATGCCCTCAAAAATGCTTTGTCAAATCTTCTTATTCTCAGTCAGATCCCACAGTTTTCAGAGTCAATTTGAGTTAGAACTGTCTTATTGTTAATGTTTTAAAGTACATCTTAAACTAAAGGGGAAAAAAGAAAATGGTAAATAATCAAAATCAAGAATGAAGGAGTAAACATTATGTCTTGCTATAAATGAAATAAAAATTATAAAGGAATATTTTAGACTTTTTATGCTAAAAAATAATGAACATAGATGAAATGGAAATATTCCTATAAAGATACAAGTTACCAAAACTGACTGGAATTTATAGAAAATTGTAACATAACAGGGAAGATAATGAAGTTTTAATGAAATATATTCCCACAAAGAAAATCCTATATCCAATTGGTTTCACTGGAGAATTCTATCAAATATTTAAAGAACAAATAATATCTATTCTTTATAATCTTTTTCAGAAAATAAAGGAGGAAGAAGCACTTACAACCTCATTCTATGTGCCTTGATATCACAGCCAATTAAAAACATTACAGGAAAACAAAAGCATAGACAATTATCTGCACAAAACATAACTACAAAAATTCCTTAACAAAATATTAGCAAATCAAATTCAGGAGCAAGTTATAAAGATAATTCATAAGGACCAAATGGTCTTTTTCCTATACATACAAGGTTGGTTTAACATCCAAAAGCAATCACCATATTAACAGAAGGAAGAAGAAAAAATGTCACATGTCTATTTCAATAGACTCATAATTAGCATTTGACAAAATCCTATCTCAGCTCATGATGAAAACTCTCAACAAACAATGAATACAGGCAACTTCTTCAACCTGATAAAGTATGTCTATAGGAAACTGACAGCTAACTTCACAGTGAAAGACTGAATGTTTTCTCTGTAGCACTGGACACAGGGCAAGAACATCTGCTCTTGACACTTATATATATTTTCAGCATGGTACTTGAAGGTTTATCCAGGATAATCAAACACAAATTTTTTTTTAAAGGTATCCAATTGGAAAGAAAGAAATACAATTATTTGTTTGACAACAACATGACCCTGTAGATAGAAAATTATAAAGACTCCACAAAATAAGTAGTAGACATAATAAAGGAATACATAAAGGCATGGGATAAGAGATTCACATTTTGGCAATTGCATATGTAACATAACAGCAAAGAAAAAATTTGCTAGTTTATTAAGCTGCCTTAAAATAAGGGAAAGGAAGATGGACATTTTTTAATCAAAGGGATGTTAGCCTCATTGTCAGAAGAACATATGGTATGGGATAGATTGTTAGATCATCAAAATTTGGAATCAGAAATCTCTTTCAGAAATGAATTCACTAGTAACTATCATTGTAACCTTTGATAAATCCTAGAAAATCTAAATTTAAAATCTAAAAGAGAAATTAGAAGTTATACAGGCTTATAGTTCTGCTATTCTTTCTAGTGTTAATTGTTTTCACAGGGAGCAAAGAGAGGGCTTTAGCTTTATTCACAGTTCTCTTTATGTAGTATGATGGGATTCCATGTGAGATTTCATTTGACAAAGTGTCTTTCTGATCTATAAAATTTGAAAATTATAGATCTATTAATGCTCATTTACAGATCAGAAAACTTTAGCGTGATCTTTCCTTTGATTCCTCTTAGAGCCAAGACTGGAATCCAAATCCCCTTCCTATGCTTCTCACTGCCCTATGATAGCTTTTAACTAACTCGAAGAGGAAGTAGATGGGCTGCCTGAGATATGGATACGCCCATGTAGGTGTCGATCACTTATCTTCAATGAGTCACATTTATGATCCATCTAGCCCACTATGCTGTGATGAAGCCCAGTCTACATTTGTGGGTCAAGGTAAGGCTGTATAGAATTTTGTATGATATATACTCAATAGAGACAGGCCAAATAATAGAATGTGTCCAAGAACCAAATGAGAAGTGCAATTGAAAATGTTTTGAAGACTGTAAAGTACTAACAAACACAATGTTCTTGTTATATTAAAATACACTGGAACTATTCCTTTTTCTTTATTTAAAAATGGCATCTACTTTTGAATAATTGTAAGAAGTTAAAATTAAATTTTGTGACTGTGTACTAAATTACAACTACAATTACTTCAAGAATGGAATCTTAGCCTTTTATGCCAAAAAACTGAATTATAATAGTGCAAAGCATGTCAGATATAACAAATGATTAATGTAGGTTAACATAGGCTTTCTTTGCCTTTTCTCTTTAAAAATCAGCTTACTTTTAAATTACAAGTTAATCCATGTCTAATAACAGCTCTGTTTTAGTGACAGTGGTATGACCTAGATTGAGTAATCCATAAAAAGAATTTAAATTATTCAAATATATCTATGCTAAAGTTGCATGTTACCTTCTGTGATGTTGGTGACAAAAACTGATCTCCAAAGAAAAAGAAAAAGAAATCTTTAAAAAATACCTCTAACCAATATTTTTCCAATGAAAATTGTAGGGAAAACATATCACTGATTTTAAATATTTACAATACAAAGTTTGAGACACTCTGAGTTCCTTGAGAACTAGAACTGTGTCATACTCATCTTTAAACTTCCAGAGTTTAAAGACATATACACAGTGTCTTCTACATGCTAGAAAATTGAATATATAGCAATATATATGTATATATATACTTTTAAAAATTGACTGAACTGACAAGCTGTGATGAGTTAGATGCAGCTGATATAACATGAAACCTCTGTGGATCGTGAGCCAATGATATCATGATAGTCTACATATTTTCCTTGAATTCACTTATGGTCAGTAAGACCTAACTCTTGATGCCATTTCATTTTATGTTAAACTGTTATAATTTTAAAATTTCTTCTCAAATGACTTTCTTTAATAAGTCATTTCTTTAGTAAGCAACATAAGTATTTTGAAGGCATGTAAAACCCACTATTATCAATTTGATAAAGAGCTTATTTTATACCGCAAATGGTTAATAGATGTCAGTCAGTAAACAAAT
>RJWJ010028492.1:0-21378 GCA_004363605.1 Indri indri | reverse complement strand
GTAGGTAGAGCTCACACTGTGATGCGAGTGATGGGGAGAGGCTGTAAATACAGATGAAGCTTCGCTCCCTCACCTACCACTCACCTGCTGCTGTGCGCCTCCCCCTTCCTAAATGTCATGGAAGACAATTTTTCCATGGATGGGGCAGACCTCTGCAGTCCAGTCCCTAACAGGCAGTGCACCGGTACCAGTCTGCTGCTGGGGGTTGGAGACCGCAGCTGTAAGGGAAATGCCAATAAATGGGAGGAGATCCCTCATGACTAAGGAGTGCGTCCTTGCAAACATATACAATGTTCACTGACACCTCAGTGGAGATCTGTGATAAATGCCTTGAGAACTGCTGCTCACAGAATTGGAGGATGAAAGATGTTGTTGTAGACTCAGAAGTCTTCATTAGACTTATCTTTTGGGATTTTTCTTTCTTGTGGTCTTGGAAGTAAATTTCAAGTAAAATAAACAGTCTTTGCACTGTCTTCTCACTTTTGAAATTTAATCTCATGGAATTAACTCAAAGGAAGGGAAAAATATTTGTATGAGTTTGGTCACTGTAACATTTAAAAAGTATTTTTTAAATGTAAGCAAACTTGGAGGAAAGTTAACTAAATTATGTCAGTTCAGTGAAATAAGATGAAGCTATTAAATGATAATTATGAAAGCACGTATGATGTTAAATGAAAATCAGGATTATAATAGTTTTAAGCAGAAGACAAAAAAGACTTTGAAATAATGGCAGTCAGTGGAAATTGTGGGATTATTAGCAATTTTTAGTTTTTCAAATTTTTGTAAAAGCCATCACAGTATTTATAAATGTGGTTTTTAAAATAAAATTGAAGAGGTTAGATATTTAACTACGATTATAACCACCAAGAAATAAAGGTTACAAATCCATCGTGATCCTCCAGATAGTAAGTAGTCTGTAATTTTTAAGAGGACAACTTTTCAGAATACTGAGAACAGGGAAAACTTCATTACCCCATTGGATCTCAGATTCCTTATCTGTAAAATATTCTGTGGATGTTGGGAAGATTAAATATGATAATGCATCATGCAAAGCAAGTATCACAGTACTGACCTGGAAGTCAGCAGTCACACAGGAAGATACTAATTTAATGTAGTTGTATATTTTGAAATATTGATATGTTAATTAAAAATCAGAGTTTCCCAGAATGAAACTTCCGAACTTCAGGTGGAAGCCTCTGCCTCATTTCCACCTGTCCAAACTCACATAAATACTTATAACCAATGAAACCTGATTTACATGCAAAACCCAGGCCCCAAAGGAATCTGGGAAACACAGTTTTCAGCTTTTTGGCATAGAGGTTGAGCAAACCAATCCATGATATCTACCACAATACTCTTCATTTGATTGTTGTGAAGATTAAATAAAATAATTCATGCAAGTGTCTGGGAAAAAAATTAAAAATAAGAGCATTCCTTTGGAGGGTGGAAATTCAAAATGAAAATTCCACAAAGTAACTGGCAAGTATTTATTATCATATAAATCAGTTATTTGTTTCTGAATAGAAAAATGAGATAAGAAGAAATTTATTCTCAATAGTATACAAAATCCAAATGATACGTTATATTTGCTGTCATAAATTAATGGAGACAGGGGGACACTAGCTTGAAAAGTCACTTCTGAACAAGTACATAGGAGGTGTGGTCAGCAAGTCAAGAGCTCAGACTCTGGAGCCAAGCTGCCTGGGTTCAAGTCCCAGCTTTGCCACTGGCAGCATGAACTTGGACACCCTACTTAACCTCAGTTTCCCCATCTGTGAAGTGGGGTTAATAACAGCATTCACTTCATAGTGTTATTGTAAGAATTAAATGAGTCAGTATGCGCAAAGAGCTGAGAGCAGTGCCTGGTACATAAATGCGTGCCATGTATTATGATTTACCTAGAAAATGTGTCTATGAAGTTTTATGCCTTCAAGTATTTTTGTTTTCATAATTTTAGCCTTTCATCCACTTTCGATGTGCTGAGCAGCACCATTTATAGTATTAATAAAATAAAATACCGTTTTTGGAAAATGTAGGTCCCGATGCTTTCTAGATGGTGAAAATCTTCAGATGTGGGTTCTTGAGCTATAAATACTTATTCAATGAATACAAGCAAATTGTCTCACAGAGCAATTTAACACATAGTGACCAAATATCTTCATCCCCCCATTTTATGTATCATATAAAGAAATGTCACTTCATTATTAAATTGTGAAGCAGTTAGATCCTGGATGAAATTGAAAAGCTACCAAGTTATCAGCTATAATGGAGGGATATTGACTGCCTGATGACATTATTAAAACACCCACCAACACTCAGCTTATCTTTAAAAATCAGTATACGTGGAAGTGCGGACTTAATACAAAGATGTATTCATCTGTGACTACCGGTTTTCTGAAGGAATTTTTCTTAGGAGTGCTATAAATATACAATTTCTCTTGGTATAAATCAGTTCATTTTATATAAGTTGTATATATAAATTTTTAAAGAAAATATGTCTTAAATAGCTCAATCAGGCCCATACCTTTGCTATCATATTGAAAAATGTTTTGTATATAATGTTTTCATCATCACTATCACATGGTTTTTAGTGACAAGCCATTGATCCTCTGGCATGAAGACTTTCATTGCACCAGAACTAAAATCATCATTTTTCTCCCAACCGCTCTCTTCCTGTTTTACCTCTTCTGACAAATGAGCCCACCATCCACTAAGTTACCCTGTTTGACATCCTAGGATTCATCTTCTCCTCCCTCTTCCTTACACCGTACCCCTCTCCCATCCAGTCATTTACCACAGTCTCACAAGTCTCTCCTCTAAGTATCCTCTACTTAAGAGCCCATCTTTTCTGTTTTCCTATCAAGTTGACACCTTATCTTTATCTGCAAGATTACAGCCCTTTCCTAGCTGTTTTTGCCTCTACTCCATGTGCTACATTGCTTTAGAGGAATAACCTTAAGGCAACTCTTCCACCCATGCAAATCTGAGGTTACTGGGCATATCCCAGAGTACTCTGTAGACACTCGTTCTGCGCCATGTTAGAGGTGGTGCGTTTGAGAAATGTTGGGTTGAGCCATGTTAAACAGGATTCTTCATTGTAAGATTTCTCAGAGTTTTTAGGATTTATACATTATGAATGTCCAAAAGGATGTTATAATACATAACTTTTTCTTAATTTAACTGATTAACTTCTATTTTGGGGGAAGAATACAGAAAGAAGTGGTGTTTTGTGGAATATACTTTGTGAAATACTATTTTATTTGCCTCTTCAAACCCTCAAAAATTCACATTACCCTATGAGATAAAGCATAAATTCCTTAACATGCATTACGAGGGCCTCTGTGGCCAGCCCCCTCCTATCACCCTTGCCTTGTACAGAGTGTCTGTCCTTGCACACACCTTTTGTTTTGGCCTCATCAAACTATGTCTGGATGCCATGTCACCCATATTGTTCTGTCCTGCATTCACTGCTCTCTCTACTTGAAATGCTTTCCTTTACCTTGAGTACTCAAGAAGCTTTCTTCATCCTTCAAGTTGGGGTGCAAATATCACCTCCTATGTGGAACTTCCCCTGACCCACCCAAGGGGTCCATCTCTTTCTCCTTCATACTCCCTGGTACTTATCTGTCTTTTAGTTCTCATCGTATTTTATTAAAATTATTTGCATATAGTTCCCCTTCTGTACCAGAATGGGAGGGTCCTTGATGGTCAGTGGTCTTCAATCCTATGTGCCTGGCACCTGTCACACAGGTGGTGCTCAGTAAGAAAAGGAATAGTGCTCTGATAGTGGTAACTGGACACACTGCTGTCAGAGGAGAGAGCTGCAGTGCAAGAAAGTTAGGACTATAATGAAATCAGAAGCAAGGCTATGTTTACTAATTAATACACGTGACTTCAGCTGTGAAAACATCAGTACAAACAGCGTCTGAATTCCAAGTCCATTTCCTACTAAAACAGATGTCTTCAAATCAAATGTTGGGCATTTGTAACTTTGAAGGTTACTTCCTGCTTTTCCTCTTTTCTGCATTCATGGTCACCATACTTCTGAATCAAAGAGAAAAGAGACAGCATGACCTTCAGAGGGGCTGAAATCCTTATTGAATATGGCACATCTCAGGTCCTGGAAGGAGATCAAAGGAAAAGCAATAAATAGGTTTTTTTCTTTTGATTTAACCATTCGCTGTTGGTTGGCTGTAGATCATTCATTTTTGAAAACAAGATAATTGTGGCAACAGCTGTCTGTAAGAAGCAAGCAGCAGAGTTGGCTCTATTCCAGGAGAAAGGAGATTCAGATTATGAATTTATTTGGAATAATAACCTTATAGGGCTTTTACAACTGAAATGGGCAAATAGAAACCCATCATTTTACACGTAGAAATATGGATCCTGGCACAGGATAAAAGACTTGCCCAAAGTTACAAGAATGAGAGATTTATATTTTGTAGATGGCAATGATATGTTTTACCCATGTTTAAGAATACAGTTCAAAAAAGACTCAGAAAATAAACAAGAGCAGACTTGAAGATCATCAGGCAGAATAATGTGGTCAAAGTTTTACCTGTTCCTTTTGCCTTCCGTTTGTGTATAGCACGTGTCTCGTACACTAACTGATGTTTCACGTTAATGGGTTGTTTTAGCAGAGGTATGTGAGGATAGATGAAGGGAGGATTTAGGAAAAGACGGTTGTTGGTGTTTGCAGATGCAGGCAGGAAGGTTGGATGCTTTACCAGCCAAGGGATGTTATGGAGAATCACTATCTTGTAAAAGTTTTTGCAAGGTAGATCTAAAGCACTCTTTTACCATTTTCATTTCCTTTTGTTTCCTAGTATAGGAGATTCCAATTCTCGACAAGCCATTTCAGCATTTTTTTAAGTGAGCATTAAAAAACTTAGTAAAAAAATTACCATTTATGGAAGCAAAATAATTTAGATAGTTTAGGCATGAGGCAATGGGAATGCAAACATGAACAGACATGGCCACAACAGAAGGGTCTGGCCATGTTTGCATTACAGGGAAGACCCTGTAATGGATTGGTGGTGACTATGGGGACTTCAACGCAATCCTTTCATAACTAAGTTGGAACTGGTCAAGGGAAGGAAGTGGTTCCATGGCTACCGAAATCAGCAGAATCCAAAACTGTGTGTGGCTTTGCTGGAATGAGGGCTATCTATGAAAGAGATGGGGGCTTTCTTTTGATAGTTGGGAAACTTTAGCCATCCTTATCTGTGTGAAAGGTAAGAAGGAAACATTTGTCCTCATTCCTCTCATCTTCATTTTTGTTCCGTGCTCTTTCCTTTCTCCCCTTTCCCTTATCGCCTCTGCACAGCATTTGATCTTATCATGCACACATAAAACTTCTACAAACTATCTAAATATGTACAAGACCAGATTGTTAACATGCTTTTGCATTCAATCTTTGAAAAAATACAGTTTTGTAGATCATAATACTTTGGATAAAACCAAAGCATTTTTTAAATTAATTTTTAATTGGCAAGTAAAAACTGTATCTATTTATCATGCACAACATGATGTTTTAAAATATGCATACATTGTGGAATGGCTAAATGGAGCTAATTAACATATGCATTAACTCACTTATCTTTTTTGTGGTGAGAATACTTAAAATCTGTGTTAGCAATTTCCAAATGTATAATATGTTGTTATTAACTATCATCACCATGTTGTACAAGAGATTTCCTGAACTTATTTCTCCTGTCTAACTGAAATTTTGTATTCTTTGAACAACATCTCCCCAGCACACCAGCCTCCCCAGCCCCTGGTAACCACCATTCTACTCTTTGCTTCTATGAGTTCAATGTTTTTATGATTCTACATATAAGTGAGATCACATGGTATTTGTCTTTCTGTGCCTGGCTTATCTCACTTAAAATAATGCCCTCCAATTTCACCTATATTGTCATAAATGACAGAATTTCCTTCTTTTTTGAGACTGAATAGTATTCTATTGTGTATATTATGCAACGTTTTCTTTATCCATTCATCCATTGATAGACTCTTAGGCTGATTCAATATCTTGGCTATTGTGAATATTGCTGCAATAAACATGGAGCATAGGCATCTCTTTGACATACTAATTTTATTTCCTTTGGATATATACCCAGTAGTGAGACTGCTGGATCATACGGTAGTTCTATTTTTAATTTTTTTTAAGAATCTGCATACTATTTTCCATAATGGATATACCAAAGCAGTTTCTAGTAGAATAAATTAGGGAGCAGCTGTTCCATTTTAATGTGTGTGAAAAGCAACCAAAACTTTAACCAAAAGCCGGATGTCCCAATCTTGGCACTATCGACATTTTTGGCCATATAATGCTTGGTTATCTTGGTTATAAGTGGCCTTCCTATGTGTCATATGGCAGCTAGCAGCATTTCCAGCCTCTACCAACTAGATGACAGTAATACACCCCCACCCCCAGTTGTGACAACTAAAAATGTCTTCAGATATTGTCAATTGTCCTCAGGAAAGCAAAATTGTACCTGATTGATAATTATTGACCTAAAGCAGAATGTGTGGTTTCTTGCTTATTATAAAGTAAACATTTGTCTTTGAGTCAGCAGGGCTTTTCAGCTAGTACTGAAGTCCCCTTTTCTTTATCCGTCAAACATGTTTTGAACATCTTACAATGAATCAGATGTGAGAGATGCAAAAATAAATGAGAAAGTGCCCTCACGGACTTGCATTTTAATAAGGAAGACAGACATATGGAATAAACCATTACTCTGTAGGATTCAAGTGTAATTCTGTAAAGGTAAGTCCATGGTGCCATGGAGCCCAAAGCATGTAGAATCAAATCTGGAGTGAAGATCTCAGGGAAGTTTCATAATGAAAAAGATCACTGCATCTACTTCCTGGGAGGTATGGCTCCATGGATGCAGGGAGTTTTCGTTTCTAAAACTTTCTCTCAATAAAAATTGTACAATTTTATGCAAAAAGAAGTTGGTCCTGGAGAGTGACTTTCACAATGCTATTCTGTATTGATGTGGAGACTCAGGGGGCTGGAGGTGGTTTATATTATAAATTATGATTTTCAGAAATGTGAAGAAAGAGAAGCCAAATTAAGGTAAAGTGTCATAGCTTTAAAGGAGATGAACAGAAGCCAGAAGGTCAGATTAAAGTCAAAGAAAAATCATTTTGTTACACTAATATGCTGTGTCCACCTTGTCTCAAGAGCTGGGCAGCAGATTTTTTGAGGAATCACATGTTCTACCTCAATTGGCCATAATTAGAAAAACTAAAAAATGAAATAGACTCAAAATAGATTACCTTGGATCTAAATTTTCCTTTGGCAGAAGTGAGGATTCTAATTTTGAAAATTAAAATTCTACCGTACAATGGACTAATATTAAACTTCATTTTTTTAATTTTGTTAAGCAAGCATTTATTATAAAGCTCCCAAGTATAAAGGACAGCTTTGTGGGATTGCAAAAAATGAGGACAATTTAAGCATTTAGTCTTGCAGAGAAGATGAACACAAAAGAACCAAGTTAATTCATCAGGGGGTGAGATTAGCACTATAATGGGGGAGTTCAGATGAGGGAGTGAAGAATTATAACTAGCGGATGAGGCACTATGGACATCAATCTTTGCTCTTTCTGATTTCCTGAGCACAAGAATGTATATCAGGAATATCTGCAGATCAAAAAGTGTCATTCACCAGTATTAATGAAGCTGGTAGGAAGCTGGAGTATGGCTTTGGTAGATTGTTATCAAACTCATTTTTCTCTTGGAAAAACAAAAAAAAAGGAAACTTTCTCTAAAAGTACAAAAACACCCTTTGTTGTCCTCCCATCCACCCATCCATCCATCCATTCCTCTATCCATCTTCCAAATAGCAGGTGCCTGATCTTTTTGAAACAAAGCAAATCACTTATAACTCCTGTAAGATTATATCCTTTCAATTGCTTCCCGTTGCTCTTAAACTAAAAGTCACTCTCCTTTCCATGACCTTCAAGATGCTGCGATGATCTGCCCTCTCCCATCTCTCTACCCCAGGTCGCATCACTCTCCCCTCATTCCTTGTCCTCCAGCTACTCAGCATTTTCCCTCCGTCGTAGACCTTTGCATATGCACCTGCAGTTCTGGCCCCTCTCCTCTGGGCTCCTACCCTTCTGTCCATTGGCTCCTTTTCATGTTTCATGTCCAAGTTTAAATGTAATTTCCCTAGAAAACGTTCCTATCTCAACCTTTGTTCTCTTCTTCCTTCGTAGTTCAAAGCACTCCTCGAAGGTAGAAATCCTTATCTGTTTTGTTCACTAATCTATCACTGTACAAGGCATAAGAAAGTGTGTGCTCAGTACATAGATTTTTTTTTTATTTCAGCATATTATGGAGGTACAGATGTTTAGGTTACGTATGTTGCCCTTGTCCCTCCTCACCCCTAAGTCCGAGCTTCAAGTGTGTCCATCCCCCGGATGGTGAGGATTGCACTCTTTGTGTATGCATATACCCGTCCTCTCTTCTCCCTACCCCCTGCCCGACATCCAATAGATGTTATTCTTATATGTACACTTATGTGTTGATCAGTTAATAATACCAATTTGATGGTGAGTACATGTGGTGCTTGTTTTTGCATTCTTGGGATACTTCACTTAGTGGAATGTGTTCCAGCTCTTTCCAGGAGAATACAAGAGGTGTTACATCACCATTGTTTCTTAAAGCTGAATAGTTCTCCATGGTATACATGTACCACATTTTATTAATCTACTCATAGATTTTGAATGAATTAAACTAATACATTTCTTTGATTATTTATCACCTATACTAGATTATAAGCTTCTTAAGGACAGAGATATGTCCATCTTGCTCACCATTGCATAACTGATGCCTAGATTGATGCCCCGTCCCATCAAGATAGTCTGGAAATATTTTTGAACATATAATAAATGAATTAATCAACAAGATGATTTTTAATATTTATTTCAGGTAAAAAAACAAAAACAAAATGAGAGCAATACCAAAAAACCTTTGATCCTGCCATTAGACTGACAGTACATATGGGAAGGACGAGTAAGAATTTGGTGACCTAATTAAAAAAATATATAGCTTCCTGGTTAAATGCACCTGTAAATATTTCTCCATTTGAATTTATTGTGGGAAAAATTTCCTAAAATCATTTATGAAGCCAGATGTAATAAGTTTAGCATACTTCCCCTCCCCTATAGAAGTGTGATTGATATTTTATTATTAATATTTCTTATGATTGTGTCATTATTTCAAGTTGTATTATAAGGATTGTTCATGGAGTTTATTCTCTTAATGGAAACGGGGAGGTATCGAGCCTTTAAGTAAGGAGCACGTGAAAGACCAGTATTCACATTGCAGTGTTACCAGTCTAAAAATGATTCTCAATATTGGCCACCAGGTGGCGCTGCCTAGGAAACCATTCCCCACTTGAATTCTTTCTTCAACCACTTGATGGCACCTCTCCATTGTTTTCAGGAACTCCTGACCCACTCATCTCGATTCCTTTTGTGTTTCTTGTCTGCATTGCCCTCTGTTCTGCAGTTCTTTCCTCACATAGAGTCCCACATGCAGTACCAGTCCTGTGTAAGGTTTACTAAGGAGAAGGTCTCTGGGACATCCCTTTGAAGAATATTCATCGTGAAAATTTTTCATTCTAATTGTTTAAACTGCACTTTGCGGCAGAAGAAAATTTTTCTTCTATACTGAAAGGAAACGAAAAACTATAGGATTCTTTAGAATCAGTGAGAAAATCACATGTATATACACATACACACACATAAACATCAATAGACAAAATGTTGGTTAGAGTATGTGTGAGTATGTGTGTGTTATTTTTGTTTTAAGGTTTTATGATCAGCTTGCACAGTAGCATTATGTTGCTGAATTATATTATGATTCCATATGGGAACCTTCAAGCTGTACTCTTCAAAGTAAAATGCAGAATATTTATAGATTTTTTTGCTTGTTACAACTTCCTCTGACTTTTTATTTTTTATATATATTTGGGGTAAAAATATATGACCACATTAAAGATCCAATGTAATTTAGACTTTGATTTTATAGCGTTTGCAGAGAAATGATCACTTTAGAATATTTGTATATCTTTCTTAAGGACTGGTAACTTTTCTTTTTAATTTAGTGATATCCTCATTAACTTATTTGGTTTGGCCTTATATAGAATTTTTGCTCGGCATTTTATAAGCGATGCTTTGGGTGATCATACTTTCAGGGATCACTTTTTACAGCATTTTAAAGATGTTCCAGATTGGTTTTGCTATTAAGAGTCTGCAAAGGAAATGAGAAAGTTTTGCAAGTACTGCTTTTAAGTCAGAGAGTATATTTCACCTGGAACATTGTTATTCATTGCCCACTATTTAAAAGCAAATCATAGACATCTTAAAGCTCATTAATCTGTTTTGAAATAAATCTGTTTTCCTATTCTTCTTTCATGAAGATTTTTATCTGTGTATCCTCCAGTGGCTGGTCTTTGTACTCTGCACAATAAGGCTCTCTTCTTTCAAACTCCTGTTTCCACAATACACAAAACTTATATTTATGATCTTGATGCTCAGGGAGGTTGGCAACTGCAGGTAGTTATGTACACGTGTAACAATAAGGGGCATACATTATAACGTTCACACCAGGGCTCTCTTAGAAGTGTCTTGGCTGAATGGGAAATTCAAGCAGACGATAAGGGAAAGTTGTGATTAGCCGGGAAGAGGGACTTTATCTCTCCTATGGCCCCCTTAAACCAGATAAGATTGGATTTGCAACAAATAACAAAACAAACAAATCTCAGCTAAATTAAAATATAAGGAAAATATGTTCTGCCACCAGGACTGAGGTGTGATGGTTCCAGGTTGGATAAGACAGAACCTCAAGGATATCCTCTGTCTTTCCCTTCTGCCAACCCCAGTCTGTCAGCTTTGTCCTCTGGCTTGTCCCCTCGTGCTTGCTAGATGACTGTATGTTTCCAGGAGTCACATTCAAATATCATTATGTCCAGAGGAAGAAGAAACCACTTAGCCATACCCAGAAGCCCTGCAGCCAACTCCCTCAGGTCTCATCGCTAGAGTTGGTTGAATGCTCCTTTCTAAACCCAACCATGGCAAAGCGATTTTGCTTACACAATTGATTGCTTACACTGCTATTCAATTCACCACTGAGTCGCATAGTGGAGGGGAGGATTTTCCAATGGAAGACACCCAAGAAAGGTGAATGGGCTTCGGGTTGGCAACCAATAATTTCTGACGCCTTCCCTTTCTCTCAATTATTGGAGGTTAGGGAGAGCTTGAAGAAATTCAGTGATCAGAGTGAGAGTGTGCTTAAAATCTCAATAGTTTTAGTGTTCTTGGATGGTGGACTCTGGGAAGGATGCTCCATCAGCCTTTGAGATTGTGCTGTCAGCCCAGGAAAGGCTGGGTTTTTCGTGGTTTTTTTTTTTTTTTTTGGTCCCCTGAAATCTTTCACTATTACACCCATGTTAAGGCCTGCACCCTAGATAGTAAAATATATCACTTGTTATAAAATAAAAATTCAAGGTTCTGAGCCTTCTTGTTGTAAACCCTGGTTTGTAATTGTTGGCTACCATATTTCTGCCAGGGATGGAGATTCTAGGCCATCGTCAAAGAAAGGAACCCATGCTGGTGTTCTAGTCTCCCACTTCCCACAGGAGCCCTTCCCTCACTCTGAGCTGATTACTAGCGTCACTGAGAAAACAATGGTCAACTCTCATGAATTCCATCAACTGATCTTCCCTTTGTCATCTTTGAGTCTCTGCCTTCCCTCTGTGTGAGGATGGAATTCCACTCCTCCCTTCCCATGCTAATTCCTTCCCCAGGGTTTTTGATTCCTTTCTCTCCTGACCCCTCCTTGCTCATTGCAGTCCAGGTTCTTTTCCAAGTCACCTGGCTAGATACTTGGGATTTATTTTCGACTCTTTTCTTAACCCCTACCTACAAAGTTGCCAATTCCTGTTAATTATCCCTGTCAGGTATTATTTTACCCCTCCCTGCTGCCACCGTTGTCCTTTGCTGAAAGTAATTTTAGATTCTTGGAGCTCAGTAGACTATGTTCTCTGAATTTAGCACTTCGACAGTCTGGCATTTGAAATAGAGTTTCTATTTTGCTATTTTTTAGCTTTATTAAATATTCTGAGAGGTAACCTTTTGGTAATCTATATTTTCTTTGCAGTACACTAGAATTACATGGTGCACATAAAACCTGAAGAGGGTAAAATGGTAGTAACTAACTACCAAGTACAGAGAGAGCACTAATTAAAGTGTCTTATAACTAAATCCTCCTGATATTAGGATAGATAAGTTAGAACTGTGTGAATTTACAAAAGCCAAATTTGAGATGGCAAAATAAATCTCACTATTATTCTTACCGTGAAAGTAGGTTGGTAAAATTGTAGGCGAATGTCAGTTAATTTTGTGAAACCAGTTATTTGTATAAATGGCTATTAAATAGGGCCGATTCAATTCTGGGTACTATTCATTAAAGGCATTGTTTTCTTTTCTTTTCTTTTTTTGTTCTTTTAGTTAAAAACCTCATCTAATCCATTTTATCTAATGGCCAGAACTGAAGAGCTTGGTGAAACATCTCATTTTGCAGAACCATGTGCTGAAATGTGTGAAGGGGCAGCACCTGAAGCAATTTTATTTCGTTTGTATACTGTGGTCTATTGACTATTCCACTCTTGTTGTCGTCGATTCTGTCCATTCACAAATCCAAAACATGATCAGCCTTATTTGCAGATTTGACAAGCATGCCCTTTCTTTTCTAATTGTTTTGTTTTCTTTTCTAATTGTTTCTTAATACTTTGAAAAATTTTAAAAAATCATTAAAAATCTAACAAGCCCTGAGAAAGAACATAAAACATTCCTATAAAACTGTGATGTCATTAGGAGTAGTCTTTCATTGAATTGTTTTTCTATTCATCATTGGATCACATAAAGGGAACATTAGACAACCAAACAGGGATCCAAATTATCCAGTGATCCAATTCCCAAACCCCCATCCGTGTCCCATTATGTAATTTTAAAAGTTGTAAAACATTATTTGAAATCCCAGTCATGCTCCAATCCCTTCTTTCTCAACTGATGATCTCGGGTTCTGCTTCACTGAGAAAACAAAAAGGCCTTCTTCATGAACTTCACCAGATGTCCTTACCTTGTCTTCTCTTCTGTAAATCTCTCTTCTGTTCCTCCCCTCTCTGGGGCAGTTGAGTCCAACATTAACTCCAAACCTTGGGGATTTGACATCCGTTTCCTTCTCTTGAGCCTTTTGGCCACCACCCTGTCGTTATCTAGGCTGGATACTTTCCAGTCATTGTCAGTCCTTTCCTGGACCAGCATGTGATCATTCATTCCTGTTCTCTCAACTTCTCCACAGTTCTTTCCAGTTCTTTCCATGCCCACCACGACTGCCCTGGTTAAAGACTGCCTCTCTTGTATGTTGTTCTCAACGCTAACTTATTCTTATAAATTTCCTCAGCTATGTTCTTAAAACAATTGGAATTTTGTTACTCCTTGCCTCAAGAACATTCATTCAGTTCCTCCCTGTGATCTAAAGAACAAAATTTAGATGTCTTCACAATTTATTCATACTCCTCCTTGGTTTGACACAAAACACCAAAATACTTTCCAAATGCTTCTCCCAGAATGTTCCTCAATCCAGCTACCCTGGATTTGTCAAAGCTGTGCCAAGCACCGATTTTGCCATGATTGTCACACATCTGCTCATGTTGTTCTAGCATCCCAGGCTGTCCTCCCCACCAGCCGGAACTACTAAAGTCCTACTCATCATCAAGGTCCATTTTGAATGCTCTCTGGATTCTTGCAAACCTTTTTTCCTAGTCTGTCAGTAAGAATGAACCAAACATTCCCTGTACTACTAAACTAAGTGCCTTATAATGCTGTCAAATCACTTACCTTATCCTGCTTTTTAATGTATCTAGTGAGCGTATGTGTTTTGTTGTTTTTTTTTTTTTACATTTTTCCCATTAGATACACCCTTCCCACTTTACTGCCCTAAGCACTTAGCAAAGTGCTTTACACATAGCATAGCAGGAACTCAATAACATTTGCTGCAATGAAATTACCTGTTATTCAAATAGTCTGGCTTATGTTTTGATGTGATCTTTATAATTTTATGAAATTTGTAATAAAAAGGTAAAGTTTAGTGCATAGCTTTCTAGCATTCAATGCTTAGTGTTCACTGGTTGGCCCCAAGTGAATTTTTTCTTTAATTTTTTAATTTTTTAAATTTTTTTTTATTTCAGCATATTATGGGGGTACAAATGTTTAGCTTATGTATATTGCCTTTGTCCTACCTGAGTCAGAGCTTCAAGCATGTCCATCCCCCACACGGTGCACACCGCACCCATTAGGTGTGTATATACCCATCCCCTCCTCCCCCTTCCCACCTTCCCTACACACAACCCAAGTAGATTTTTGATGTATATAGATATTGATTCCTTTACCCCTCAAGGCAGCATGAAAGGGCTTTCGTGACTTAGAGGATTTGTCCCAATGTGCATTACAAATATTATCACGTTCTGTGTTTCCCGTGTTGTGAACAAGGTCAGTAGAATGGTGAGAGCATGAGTGCTGGAATCAGAGTGGCTGGATTGGAAATCCGCCTCTGTCATTCAGTCTTTTGAGGCTCAAATTCTTCAGGCTTAGACTATGGAGTCTTAGTTTTATTTTTAGACTCAAGTCAAAAGAGCCCCTGGCCCAGGCCCCACGTTTTAGAAAGCTCTGCTCTGGCTTCCCTGTGGCCACATCTTTCCTTGCAAGATAAGGGGGTTATGCTACTATGTGTATGTGCTTACTTGGTGCCTATATCTCTCCTTAAAGGACAAGCTCTGGATTCCTGGGACCTTCTGCCAAATGACCTTGAGCCTACTTCCAAGATCTGCACAGGCCTCTTTTCTCAGCTTGTCTTCCAGTGGGCAGACCACATGCACAAAGTGCTGTCTCGGGATAGCTGTCTGAGGCAGTGTGGCCTGAGCTAAGACATGTGAGCCACAGGTCCACAGCCTGTGCATGTGGTGTCCCCTGCAGTGTGGGACTTGGTGAGGAATTCAAGAGGAATTCTGAGGAATTCAAGAACTCAAATTCAAACCTGATCTTACGTGTTTTTATGGAGAGATACTGGCAACACAAGAGTGGAGTACATGTTTTACATAACAGTGTATTAGCTTGGGTTATAACTTTTGAGTATCTAAACTTAAGGGGTGTGTGTGTCTCCATTTGTGTTCTTCCCTAGGCTTTGCATATGTTATAGGCTGTAACACTGAGATAATTAATACTTTTCTCTCTTACAGATTGATAATGTAGATTATTTATACTAATGTGAGCATACCACATTGTCTGATTTTTAGTAAGTGATCAATAAATATAAGCTCTCACTAATAATAATTTATTTCTCCATTCATTTGTTCAAAATACATTTATCGAGTACTTGCAATACATCAAACATGATTTTATATGAAAAGACAGACAAGATTCATTGTCTTTCTGTCATCTGCTGCTAAGTTGAAATAATTAAATATTGTACACTCTCATACACTTAACTTTCTACCATGCTTCTTTTCATTTTTGGATTTCTTTTTTTTATTATTATTACTTCGATAGATTTAGGGGGAACAAGTGTTTTTGTTACATGGATGAATTGTATAATGGTGAAGTCAGGGCTTTTAGTGTACCTGTCACCGTGAAAGTAGTGGACATTGTCCCCAATAGGTAGATTTTTATTTCTCATTTTCCCCTCCTTCCCCCCTTCTTAGTTTTCAATGTCCATTATACCACTTTTTGATCATATATACCCTTCATTTACCTCCCACTTATAAGCAAGAACATGTGGCTTTTGTTTTTCCATTCCAGAGATACTTCATTTTGGATAATGGCCTCCAGCTCTATCCAAGTTGCTGCAAAAGACATTATTTCATCCCTTTTTATGACTGAGTAGTACTGTATAGTATGTGTGCATGTATACATACACACACACACATACACACATATACACACGCCCCACACTTTCTTTATCTACTCATTAGTTAATGGGCACTTAGTTTGCTTCCATATCTTTGCAATTGTGTATTGTGCTACAATAAACATTTTAGTGCAGCTGTCTTTTTGATATAATGTCTTCCTTTCCTTTGGGTAGATACCCAGTAGTGGGATTTCTGGATCAAATGGTAGGACTACTTTTAGTTCTTGGAGGACTCTCAATGCTGTTTTCCATACAGGTGGTACTAATTTACATTCCCACCAGTAGTGTATAAGCATTCCCTTTTCACTGTATCTGTGCCAACATCTATTGTTTTTTGACTTATTATCTACCACGCATCTTGACACGTACTTGTGCATATGCCAAAGAATATCACAGGCATTCTTCCAGAGTCTCAGAAACTGTGTCCTAAATACTGATATAGTGTGAATAATGTTACTCTGAGAGTTAGGAACCAAGAAAACCTGAATGAAAATTGGGCAAATCAGATTGCCCAGTAAAGATTATAGAAGATAATGGAGCGAAACCGTGTGTGTTCGAAGCTACATTTTTCTGGGGTTGATTTTTTATCATAATCTCAGAATGGTTTGTATTCCTCTTCCCTGCCCTCAGACTGCCCCCCCCACCACAAAAAAACCATTTAAAACCATCAGACTAAGAGTCTTCACTAGTGAGAAAGAAGTTGATATCACATCCCCATTGTTTTAGAATTCATTATTTATTGCATGTATTTCTGCTTGATGAATTGTATAATAAAATGTTGACATAAAGTTCGCTGTTTAAAAGCTCCTCCAGTCTTGGTTTTTAAATAACTGGACTCAAGAGAGTCAACCATAGTTTAAGAGAAATCACTAATCCCACATTTGACACCAGCCTCTCTCTGCAAAGGCAATGTTTAGACTAGTAGATGTTAGAACATCCTGCCTTAGTGAAATTAGGAGAATAAGTTAATAGATATCATTTTTCCTTCTTTGTTCTCTGTACTTAATATCAATAAATTGTGCTTTATAATGTCCAAAGTCTGATTTTTTGTGATCAGTTTACCAGTTGACCTAAATAGGTGAGTTAGGGGACAAAAGCTAATCCCAGACATGTGTTCCCAATAGCCTTTATTAACTAACTCAAGGGTCAACTGAAATTTTATTAGTTCCTGTCCTGTTCTGAGATTTCACCTTACACCCTCAGACAATCTGGATCCACTATGAGAAGCAGCACATCTCAGCAAAAAGCAGTATGCATAAGCTTTGATCTCAGATGGGCCCAATCCTAATCCCAGCTCTGCCCCTTACAAGTTATGTTCTTTTGAACACATTACTTCCTTTCTAAGTAACTAATTTAATTCTTCGAAAATGGATTAAATAATATGCCACAGATTTTGAAGAACAAATGAGAGAATATGTGTGTCTGACACAGGGTCTGCACGCAAAAATATATGACCACCCTCCAATCAAAGAGGGTGGGAAAAGCTAACATACATATTGGCACCATCCTGCGTCCTTCTGTGCTCCCACAGCGCTTTGCTTTGACATTGATCATGTACCATCTTGTATGCAAGTTAGTTGCTTTCACGACTCTCTTTTGGGAGCCTCTCACATAGCCTTTATTCTATGATAGTTACAAAACGCGAGAAAAGCCAATCAAGGGCATTATTGGCATCACTGGGAATTGTGGGCATGTGTTTGTGAGTTAGTGAAAAAAACTCAAGTAGAGAGAGAAGAGTTGTCCAAAAATCAGCTAAAATCATCTCTGAGGGAAATAGTCACCAATTGCTTTAGGTTCTAGGTCAGGTGTCTGTAAACTATGGCCTTGGGCTGCATCCTGACTCCTCTCTTGTTCTATTCTCTCAAATGTAGTTGCAGCCATTCACTAGGTATTGCCTGCACCAAGCCAAAAACATTTACTCTCTGGCCATTTACTAGAAAAGTTTGCTGATCCCCACCCTTCAGCAGAACTATGCAATAAAATATAGTGTGATTTTAAATTTTAAATGTTATGTAATATATGTATTACATAAATATATATAATTTATTATTGATCGATTCTCCATTTTAAGTTATGGAAATCTGGTATGTGTTTTGCACTTACAGCACATGTCAGTTTGTTCCAGTCACAATCGCAGTGCCCAGTAGCTACATGTGGCTGGTGGCTGGCATGTTGCACAGGCATGTCCAGAGGCCCACATGTGGCTGTAGCATCTTGAGGATAGAAGTGGCAGTGAATCAGGTGTTGGCTAGGTCACTGGACTAAACATAGGCCAATAATCTCTGGGAACCCCATCAGACCATGGCATGCTTTGGAGCCTATAGGAGGCAAACTGGGGAATAAAAAGCAGGTAAGATAAAGAGCAGGAAAGTTAGAACATGCCTGAGGGAGAAGAATGAAGGGAAATGTCAGCTGCAGAAGAGGAAGCCACCCAGAGCTGCAGTGAGTGAGTGTGTATGCCTAGTTTCTCAGTTGCTTGAAATTTAATAAAATAAATGTCAATTTCCCTACCGCCTAGATTCAGGATAATTCTGACATTTATTATATGTCTTTAAAGAATCATTAGCTCTTGAAAAGCAAGAACTATGTTTAATTCATCTTCATATGTGATCAAGGTACCAACCACGGTGTTTGGCCCTTAGGAAGTGCTTAAAATATATTAGTTAAGGCTGAAACTAAGCAGTACAGTGCTGATAAATGGATAACGAACAAACGATTGACTTAACAAATAACTAAAAATATAATAATAAATCCATTTTTCAGTGGCCGATAACAGTTTCCTCAGGATGCTTGGAGTTTAGTAAGGATCAGAGTCTGAGAGTTAAAGAAATTAAGATCTACTGACAAACACCAAGCACCATTCTGGTCATTGAAGAGACGATTCTTTGTTCTTTTGGTAGTTTGTTTTGGGAGGAGATGGAGCAAGGGCTCCTGACCACAAGTCAGCCATACACATGCTTTCTGACAATGGACACAGGCGATTTGAACGAAGCCAACGAATACAAAAGTTCTTGCAGGCCAATTCTGCAGCAGAACCATTTCTGCCTCAAATTCTGTGCCTGCACAGTGGACTGAATCCAGATTGCTCATGCATTACATTAAGTTGGAAACCTGATCTGCATATATTTCAAGGCGGTGTGATTCTAAATCGGACATGAACCGAAGAGCACCTAAGGCTATAGGCGAGCTTCCACAACTTCAGGATCGCAAATGTCGGTCTGCCGTTTTCCAGCCCCACGTCTCTGAGCACGAATTTCTGTTTTGGCTTCTGGTTGTCTCCATATCTGAAAGGCAGGCTTCAAATTGCTCATATCACAGGAGAGTATTTGTGGCAAAATAGAAAGAAAATATCCATTCGTTACTTTCAATTTTTACTAGGTTTCAGAGCCACAATTTAACCAGTATCACCTAGCTAAATTTCCCAACAGAGACACATAGAAATAGTGTTCTTCTATGGAATACCACAAGCTACTTGACATATACATAGGATGTACGCATTGAAGTAGGCTGAATAATGGACCCCTCAAAGATATTCAGATCCTAACCTCCAGAGCCTGTATGTCACTCTACATGGCAAAAGGGAATTCACAGATATGTGTAAATTAAGAATCTTGGGATGGAAAGATTATCCTGAATTTTCTGGGTGGCCCAATGTAATCATGAGAGTCCTTATGAGCAGGGAGGTAGGAATGTTAGAGTCAGGCAAGGAGATGTGACAACCAAGGCAGGGGGTAAACGAGAGAGGGAGATTGCAAGATGCTACGTTGCGGGCTTTGAAGATGAAGCTACCCTCTGTCTTCAAGAACCAAGAAATTACAGGTGACTTCTTGAAGCTAGAAAATAAAAGTACACAAATTCATCCCTACAGCCTTCAAAGGAATGCAGCTCTGCTGACCCATTTTGGGACTTTTGACCTCCAGAATTGCGAGAGAATAAATTTGTGCTTTTTTGAGCCACTAAGTTGGTGGCCATTTGTTACAGCAGAAATAGGAAACTAATACACATATATTATATATACAAATACTTTTCCATTTGAATAATAGATTTCAAAATCAGTTTACTTAAAGGTCACATTTATATTAGTCCCTTCAAGGAGTTGAACTCAAAGTATTCCAAAAGCCTTGTTTTTAGGGGGACCTAAAAGCTAGCTCTAAGCTATCATCTTCTACAAATTAAAAATGAAGGCTAGCTTGAGACAGCAGGATTTCTAGCAGATGTTGATATATAATGCCAAATGAGGCAGATTCTAAGAAGGAAAAGGCTTTAGCAACTAAAGGGAATCTGAGCTTCCAATCTAGCAATGTGCTGGCACCAGCACTGTTTGTACCTGTTTCACATCGCTCTGGGCTGTGCTCAGTATTTTGTTGTTTTTTTTTTTATTCCAGGGTATTGTGAGGGTACAAACATTATGGTTATACTTTATGTCTTTGCCTCACCCAAGTGCGGGTTAAAGGCATGCCTTTCCCCCCCTACAGTGCTCCCCATCTCCTTTAGTTGTGGATTTATGCCCCCCACCACCCTAATCCCTAGAGAGTATTTCTGCCATGTGATCACCCTAGTGTTGATCAGTTAGTACCAATTTGATGGCAAGTACAAGTGGAGCCCATTCTTCCAATCTTGTGGTGCCTCACTTTGAATAATGGGCTTAAGTTTAATCCAGGAAAGTATAAGAGGTTCTAGATCACTGTCATTTCTTATGATTGAGTAATATTCCATTGTAAACATATACCAAATTTTAATAATCCACTCATGGATTGACGAGAACTTGGATTGTTTCCACATCCTTGCAATAGTGAATTGTGCTGCCATAAATATTCGGGTGCAGATGTCTTTATCATAGAATGTTTTGTGCTCTTTTGGGTAGATGCCTAATAGTGCTATTGCTGGATCAAATGGTATTTCTATTTTTAGCTCTCTGGGGTATCCCCAAATTCTTTTCCACAGAGGCTGCACCAATTTGCAGTCCCACCAGCAGTGTAAGTGTGTTCCTGTCTCTCCACATCCTTGCCAGCATTTGATGTTTTGGGATCTTTTGATAGAGGCCAATCTCACTGGGGTTAGGTGATATCTCATTGTGGTTTTGATTTGCATTTCTCTAATGATTAGAGATGTTGAGCCTTTTTTAATATGTTTGCTGGCCATTATTCTGTCTTCTTTTGAAAAGTTTCTGTTCATTTCCTTTGCCTATTTGTTGATGGGGTTGTTCGATTTTTTCTTGTTGATTTTTTTGAGTTCTAGATAGATTCTGATTATCAGCCCTTTATCAGATGTGTAGAGAGCAAATATTTTTTCCCATTCTGTGGGCTGTCTATTCACTCTAATGATAGTTTCTTTGGCAGTGCAGAAGCTTTTTAATTTGATTAGATCCCACTTATTTATTTTTGTTGCTGC
>RJWJ010028491.1:0-21377 GCA_004363605.1 Indri indri | reverse complement strand
GGAATTACCGTGTAATTTCGAGTGAGGGAGACATCAGTACCATCTTGCAGATAGTGGGTTTCCGTGAAACTGCTGGCAATGAGACCTCTGTGGAAAAATAAAACAACATAAAAAGATGAGTTCAGTATCGCATCGATGTGCTGCTTGTGAATGTCTAGGCCACAGGGCAGCAAGGTGTGACCCCTTCTTATTTTACAGATCATCCAATGAGGCTCCCCAAAGGAGTTCTACCTGTTCAGGTTATCCAGAGAGAATGTGGAAGAGACACAGACAGGCACGAGTTAGACATGCGTGCTTTGAACAACAAACAGTGCACACGTGGGACAGGCGCACACACACACGCACACACAGACATTCTTCTATGAGCAGTACAGGCAGATTTCCAACCTGGGAAAATCACCCGCCTGGAAGTCACAGGCTCTGCTGACTAGAATTGATGGTTCAGCCACCTGCTGGAAAACAGTTTTGGATCACGGCATTGCCCCTCCCCGCTGGTTCTCCTGCAGGTGAGAGAACCCGCTGACAACACTGAAATGTCACAGAAGAGATCAGAACAACAATGAAATGTCAAAAGCAGCGAAGTATGTATGAGGTGAGGAAAAATGATTTTGGACACACTGAAATATTGAATTTCTAGGATAAATTGAAAGAAGAGAACCTCCCCCCCGCCCCCGCCATTACTCCTAACTAAAACCGTATGTGGTCAGCTAGATCTTCATTGAAGAGAGCAAAGCATGAGTTATGTAGGTTTCAAATTATTTTTCCATTCCTTATATAACGTGCACTATTTTATCCTGCTCAACATAACACAGGAAGACCCTCCTGTGCACCTACTATGTGCAAGCTGCTAGCTGGTAGGATACAAAGACGACGAAGCCCAGCCCCTGCTCCCGAGCACACTGCAGCCTGGTGAGGTGACAAATAATCCAGCGCGGGGAGGGCCGTCACAGAGCAGGAGCCAGCCTTCCTGGGAGAATGGATCTGGTATCGGTGGGGTGTAGGGAGGGGAGGATTTTGCAGAGGCAGCTGCTGGCTGCCAGGCCCTAACAGACAAAGCAGGAGTCAGCCAGGCACAGGAAGGGTGGGAGGAGAAGGGAATTCCAGGCAGACCACCGCAAGGCCAGGAAATCTGCAGAGTCTGGAATCCGGGAGGCAGGTTGGTGCTAGACAGGGAAGGGCTCTAAACAGGATCTGGATTTTATCTGTCTGGACAGTAAGGAGACAAGAGTTTTAAATACTGATGGTGCTGTCTGCCCAACCCTGTCTCCACGTCTTCAAAGATGCTCTTCACGCCATTTGGTTCTGGGGGTGACGGGGGCCTTGTCCCCTGACTCCTGACCCAGAGATGAATATGTGACCTGAGCTGAGCCAATCATAAATCTTCCCTACGGCACACTTGGAGCTGGGACTTCTGAGAACAAGATCTTTCCTCCTTGTTCTCAAGGCTCTGAGGACGTGGCCACAGAGCTTCCTTCAGCCTGGTCCCTTGCTTCAAAGGATGCTGGCTGGAGAGAACAAAGCCATCGCCCTGCAATGACAAAGGGCAGGGTGGGGGAGACTGTCCAGGTGTCCCTGGGGCCCGCTCCACCTCTGTTCTTCAACTAATCCTTCTCTTTTGCCTCAGCTGGTGAGTCGGGTTTTACAGCCAGAGTCCTGATAAATATGGCAGGGAAGGAACAGAAGCGGGGCCGCTGCAAACACAGCAGATGGGAAATACTCTCCTTATGAAGTCAGGTTTCTTTAGACCCTCTCCCAGCCAAGTGCAGAATTGAGGGTAATCTCCCCGTTTTATATGGATTCCGTCATATTTAGGATAGGCCTGGTTCAAACCAGTTAGACCCTTACAGCGGTCAGTTGCACTCTACTTAATAGCGAGCGTTTGAGAAGTGTGGCAAAAATATAAAATGCGGACCGCGGTCCACACTCGTGGCAGAGGCATGGGGAGCCTCCTGCGCCCGTCCTCACTCTGCTCAGGGGCACACGGGTCACACTGGGGAAGGTGACCCTCCTGGGGGCCTTTGGCTCTCAAACCCTCATCTTTTCCCACAGCAGCCCCTGTGCAGGGTCACTCCTGGCGGGAAGCCCTGGCCAGGGTCAGGGCAGAGGAGGGGAGGCGGGAAGGGCACCAAGAGGTGATGGGAGTCTGAAGAAGGCAGAGGGCTCCGGGAAGGGGAGGGAGCTGGCCGAGGAGAAGCGGGCAGGGAGGGTGAAGGAATCTTCCCACAGGGTGGCTCTAAAGGGAAGCAGAAAGATAGGGACGTGAGGGGAGCAGCCGGAGGACCGGGGCGGAGCTGCAGAGCCACGTGCAGGTCAAGACGTAGGGAGCACAGGACACACAGGGCCTGTGGCCCAACTGGGGCAGGACCGCCATGGCTTTGCTGGTCTTAGCGAAGGAACACTGGGCCAGCTTCAAGACAGCAGAGAAAGGAAAAGAAAAATTTAATATAAGTTATAGTATCACTTACTTACTATTCATTCATACTTTTACTTATCTCACATTTTATTAATAATTTAGTAGTTCCGGTCTTAACAATGCTGGATCCTTATTTTGAATGAATGGGTATGTGAATACCAAACATTATGGCGACGCAGGCAGAAGTTTGTGGGACAGACAGACGTGGTTGGAAGGCTCCCGTCCCAGCCTCCCGACAGCTGGCTCGGACGGATGTTGGAGGGGAAAGCTCATCGTGTGCACGAGAGACATGGAAAACTCATCAGGAAGGCTTGGGACTAGAGAGGACGAGCTTTTGCTAGACGACTGTCAGCAAGCATGCGGCGGACAGAGTAATTTTGGGGTTAGCAGCAGTAAAATTAATTAGAAGGTTTTAAAAACATGGTGACTCAGTACAGCAACACAAAGCCCTATGAATATTTTTGCCTAAAAAAACCCTACTGCTTTTCATGGTCATCCAAACGTCTTTGAGTTAAACAGGAATACAACCACAGTCGCACCGTGAGCTCCAGAGAGTTCCTAAGTACTATTGTGTGTTTTCTTTTGTCGAAAGAAGGTGAAACGGCTTCTGCGCTCGGCCCCCAGTGAGTCCCACTGCGGCCCAGCACTGAGCGACGTGTTCCTTTTTGGGTTTTTCTCATCCCGTCTGGAAAAGACATGTTGATTTACAGCTCAGATGCAACGGTAGCACTTGTGTATATCTTTCCAAGATATTTTGAAGGCAAGGAAGGGGAACGGGAACGGAGGAAGGGGACAAAAGCCAGCAAGAACAATGGTCAGCGTACGACACGTTCTCGAAACATGCAGAGTGGATGTCACGTGCTCCCACTGAAAAAACGAGAACCCCGTGAGGCCACGCATTTGCTAATTAGCTATATCTAACCACCCCACGATGTATATACACTTCAAAACACAACATGTTGCACATGACAAAAACATGCAGCGATCTGTCAATTTAAATAAAGAAAAGAAACAAACCAAAAAACCCTCAAACTGATGCCTGGCTCTTGGCTCTCTAGGTATGCAACCCGGTGCCCTGAGCTGGGAGCACACCTGCTTTCTCGAGCCCGTGTCTCACAAGGGGACCTGCATGAGAAATGGAGGAAGTTCCACAGCCCACATCCGAGCACCTGCCCAACTTAGATACCAGGGTTTGTGCTTCCACAGCGGTGCCTCTGGGAATCGGTGTTGTGTGACCCACACCCTTGGAAACAGACCCCATCCTGGGGGGCCCCTGCTCCGATTTCCTCCCAGCGCCAGCTCAGGGTCTCCCCAGGTCCCACTGGAGAAGAGCACGTCACCTGGCTGGAAACCCTCCGGGGCCTCCTGCTGCCCTCAGGATGAAATCCCCGCAACTCCCCACAGCCTCCGAGGTACCCACGACATCGCCCGGCCACCCTCCCACTGCACGCGCATCGTGCCCATTTTTCCTATGGCACACGCTACCCCAGCCAACACTGGCCTCTGGCTGGTTCTAGAACATTCCAGATCCTCTCCCACTTAGGGCCTTTGTGTTGGCTATGCCCTGTGCCTGGAACATTCTTCCTGTGCTTTTCAGGGAGCTGGCTCCTTTTCCTCCTTCCTCTCGGTTTAAATACCGTCTCCCTAGGAGCCTCCCCTGATCTCTTACCCAAAGCAGCCGAATCTCCACTGTCACCCCACACCCAGGAACTCCTTTGGTTTCCAGTACTGACTCCTGTTTTGTGTATGCATCTGTTTACTTATCTGTATATTTCTCCTGTCAAGCTCCTAAGCCGCAGGAGGGATCTTTGCTCATGGCCGCATCCCTATCCTCCAGCCCCGCAGAGTCTGCAGCCACCTCATCCCTTCTGTAACCGTTAATATTTGCTAAGCACGTACTCTGGGCTAAGCCCTTTATATCTCACTTAATCCTGATAGTATCCAGCTCTATGGGTTAGATACTGTTTTTATCCCAATTTAAAGGGGGAAACTGAGATACAGGGAGGCCGAGTGACCTGCCCAAGGCCATACCCCATATGGCAGCACCCAGGTGTGTCTGCTTTGGAGCTTGTGCTGTACCGGACCTGGTCAAGCGATATCTACTGAGCGTTAGCTGCAGGGGTGCCGTTCTAAGGGCTGAATGTGTTGAGCAGATGAATGAATGAATGAATAAATTTGAGAACTCAGCAGGTGCTGTCCCTATTGCTCAGGGGCTGGCACACATCCACATCCTTCTCCAGTACCATGACTTGCCAGGGAGCACGGATGAAACCAAGAAGGTGCTTGACAGAGGCTAAGATGTGTGTTTCATTTAAAAGGGGCTGGACATCAAAGGCCCCTGGAGAAAACCAAGAGGGTGGACAGACGGTGGCCATCCTGGAAACGTGGCAGCAGCAGCCTGGAGCCTGCAGATGTCCGTAAAGACGAAATCCCCTTAGATGGACTCTCTCACGTCAGCAAATGGAAACAGAAAGCGAATGCATAATTTCATGAGAACATTCTTTTTCTCTGCTTATTGGATTAGCTGATCTAACAAGGCATTCTGTTTCTCTTAACACCAGAAAATAAAATGCATTTTAAATGTGCCAGGAGTTGATTTTGCTGTTTTTTGTTTGTTCTGCTGTTAGAAGTGACACCTAAATATTTTCTCACTTATACTCCAAGAGCTGCCACTGGGGAAGGACGCAGACCGGAGTGACTAGGACCATGAGAGAGAAATGCCCAGGGCACTGTGGGAGTTCCAGGGAAGGCTTCTAACCCAGCAGCCAGCCCGGGGAGGTGGCGTCCAAGCGGTCATGGAAGATGGGGAAGAATGAGTTGGGTTGGTGGGGGGTGGTATGGGGAAGGGTGGGGAAGGGGGAGGAGAACATTCCAGATAGAGATGATCGTAACCTCAAAGGCACAAGAGGTACAGAAACGGCCTCTAGTGGGTGATGAAATTAGGGAACACAAAACTACATGGAGTCGCAAGCGGTCATGGTGCAGGCAGGCTGCGGACACATCCCACAAGTTGCCAAATGTCACTGACTTTACCCCGTGTCATGGGGAACTGCTGAACACAGAAGTGACCTGAGCAGACACCAGCTTCGGAGAGCTAAAGGGCACTCTGACAGCCACATGGCTGAGACTTTGAGGGGAGAGAGACAGACAGATAGCAGGTTTTGAGGCGGCTGGTGTCAGTGTCCAAACACAGCACCAGGCCAGGCCACAAGCCTTCAGGACAGGAAATTGAGGAGGGGCCCAGAATCGGGAACCACATGACAGCGGTCACGGACCTCGGCGGGTGTCAGTGGAGACGGGTGATTCGCAAAGCAGAGAAAGAACGTGAGTTTGGTCTCGGCCACGCTGAGTGTGAGGTGCTGAGAGATGCTCTTCTGGATGCGTCCGGGAAGCAGCTGACCCCACGAGGGCAAGGTTTGGAGACGCTCAGACAGCACACACCTTCACTCAGAGAGGACAAGCAGAGCCCCATCCTTCCGAGCACGTCTGAGTACCGAACTTTCTGATTTAAAAGTCTTTGGATATATACGGCTGAAAATGAACATTTAAAATTCCATGAAAATATCGTGATGTAGGCACATTTCTTCCTTATACAGTTTCTTGCATTTCTGAAATGACTTGAGTATTGAACCAAAAAGAAAATGACCTCCCAATTGTTTTTAGATCAACATTGAAATTATCCTACTTTACCTTTACTGTTACATAATTTAGCTATACAGTCTGAATGAGATGGATTTCATTACGTCAGTACATTCTCCGGAGCGTGGGCGAGCAGAAACACCTACTCATTTCTACTCTGGGGGCTCGTTCTCTACCCCCCACCCTGGGAGTGAATCGACCTCTCTCCTATGTTCTGCCAGGATTCTGTCACAGGACTGTCCCTGTCCTGCCTTATTTCTTGTTTACTTATCTTCCTCCCACGTGGGGTTGAGCTAAAAGCCCTGAGTCTTGCGCAAGCCCGGCGCACAGCGAATGCTTCATAAATCAATGGATGACAAACACACAGTCATCGTTACAGGAAAGCAACCTAATTGGATTAGAATGTGTTGTAACTAATTGGATTAGTTAAAAATAAAAAAAAAACAAAACACAAAACCGTGGTTCAAACAGCTTTCAGTGATCACAGAGGGGGTGTCAGGGGGACAGTCACATTCGCTCTCTCGTAATTTCAAATTCCAAATGCTCTGAGGTCACCGAGATCAAGTCTGACACCTTGTTATCAATTTTAGAACTACTTAAATGAGGGAAACAGGGAAAGAAGAGTAAGGGATTGGCATCAATTACTAAGAATATTTAAATAACCCTCACTGATGACATGTCAACATTTTCCCATTATTTCTTTGAAGACTCTAAGTATGGTTTGAGGTTTAATTATTTTGTGCAACATATTCATGCAAAAATGTCAGAAGACAGTTCTTGTTTGTCAATTAACACCAGCAGGTAGCATGGATACTCTTTGCAATTAAATCTCACCATGTGATGTAGGCTTCAATGATTTCTTCTTCCCAATAGACCCACTTGGTATTCAAACATGGTATCCAACTCAGTTTTCTGCTGAATATTTACTTTATCACAAGTTATTATTCCACAAATTACAAAATCATTCATATATAAATTTGGGTAATGGTTTTCTTTTACTAGAATGCGGAAATACAGCCACAGATACTTTCCTACGAGCTGCCTGGAGCTTTAACAAAACATAGCACGTAATACAAATCATAATTAAAAATCATGATCAGTATTTTCCCTGTTACTAAAATCAATATCCTTTATTGAAAATTATCAATTCCTCAGCCAGAGCTAAATAAATACAGAGAAAAGAAAGAGTGAGTGGGACCAGGATGCACTCAGCCTGGAGCCGGCACGCTTTGAAATAACTCACTCTGGGTGTCGGCAAAAGCTCTAGACTGGCTGGAATCACGGAACCCTTAATGCTGGTATCATTGGATCTTCTGGACTATTTTACGGAGAGATCAGACAGTTGAATGATTCTCTATAAAAACCAGTGCACCGAGGTATAAAGAGGAGAAAAATGAAAAAGAAGAAGAATTAAAGACATCTGGTATTTCCTACACTTTAGTTTTGCTTGAACTTCTGCTTTTAGAACCTGGTCTTTGCAAATATTTGTGCTTGTTTTCCAGGGGAGAAAGTTATCACAACCTGGTAAATAACTTATGTTCTGGGTTCTTGGTCTTGGGAGTGAAAGGAAAGCATCCCCACCGTCACCCTCTGTGCCCCGTCCCCACTGTCAGCATTGCCATCTCCTTCTCACCCCTGTTTACCACCTGCTCACAGGGTACCAGGCCCTGGGCCACTTGTTTGTGACATACACTTTCTTACTTTATCTTGACAGAGACCCTGGGGGTAGGAACTGTTGCCATCTGCCTGATAAGGAAAAGAAAACACTCAGAGAGGTCAAGTGACTAGTCCAAAGCCATACAGCCGAGCCCCCAGAGATGGAACTTGGCTCTCTTTTGCTCCAAAGCCTGCCTCTTCCTAACCACTGGCCAACACGGCCTTCCCAAGAACGAACATGAGCACACTGTTCTGAAGGTCTGGAAAATGGGCAGCCGCAAACCCTATTCTATATTTTCCTGGAATAATTTTTCCTCAATGCTGGGACACTTGAAAATAGCACTATGCTGTTTCTCTTCAGTTTAGTTACAAAACTCACATTATTTTTGGTTATAATTTTGGCATTTCGGAATCCTAACTGTTTAGAACTATACATCTGCAAGAACAATAGAGCATTTACAATCCCTTTTCTTTTGCTATTTTCCATCTACTGAAATATTCAAAATGATCAAAACAACTTTTGTTTTCCTCTGGAATAATAACAATAAAAAAAGACTCCCTTTGCCCAGCTCTTTCTCATTTAGTTTCACAAACTATAATAAATAAAACTGTTGATACAGTATTTGGAAACTGTAGGGGACAATGAAGTTTCCTGAAAATAATTTCCTAATATACTGCTTCCATTATAAGTCATGAATACACAGAGTTTTGGGTCGAATCATGTGATATTTCCACTGAGATGAGCTGCTGTTACTTCCCTTTGGTACTGTCCAGATGATTCTATCTATTCATGAATGAACAGCTCACATATACCACCTTGGGCAGCTGTAGACTAAAGAGTGGAAATCTCTTTAAGAACAACAGGGCTGACTTGTCAACTGCATTCTCCAGCTGAAACGTAAACCCAAGTGAGCACCGATGGGCTCCTGCCTTCTCAGCTCCCCACGGTCATGTGAGACAGGCCTTAGGCTTTGGGTGATTTTCTTCCCTTTTTAATGACCAGATATAGCTTGAAAGCCTTGACTTACATACTGTTTCAGGCTGTTCTTGATGTGACATGACTGTCTTCATATTATAGCATGAGACCTATCGAGTTTCAGTAACACAATTTTAAGGAAAAAATAGGGCTATAGATGCAGAGGGAAAGTTGAAAACCCAATAAACCATTATTCCCACAGGGGAATGAAACCCCAGCCCCACTTGCCTCAGAATGGATTGCAAGAATAGATTCAGCAGGTTAGCTTATGTTGCCTTCTTCAAATGTTTCTGCAAATATAGGTAAAACAGCCATTTCTCTTAAGCTTCAGAATTTTCCTTCTTCCTTTTGAAAAATAATAATTGGCTGTAACAGTAGCAGCAGCATCAGTAGCTAACATTGCTGTGAGCTCTTCCTAAGCAAAGGCACTTTATATGCATTTTAAAATTTAACTTTTACAACAACCTTGGCAGGTAAGTGCTTGTTTTGAGATGGGAAACCGGAGGCACAGAGAGGTTATACAACTTGCCCAGAGTCACACAGCTGGCACTGTGTAGGCATTTTGACTTCAGAGCTTAAACTTTAATTGCTATGCTTATTCGACTTTCATTTTCCCTAGTGTTAGATTTGCCTTTTCTGCCCACTTCCCTTCAGATGGGTCACTCTACTTAATACAGCCAGCTCTGTCTTTGAAAGCAATTATACAGAATTGGCAGTCCGGGTTGGGTTGGTCTGTCTACCATTGATTGCCATGGGTCAAAACTGAAAAGAACAATTAGGAACTGTATGAATCAGGGTTCTGTTTGCCTCTAGTCTGGGGAATAATCACCTGAGTGTAGTCTTTTTATATACATCAGTGTAGGCAAGTTGACACTATTCCATACATAAATGTGCATGAAAATTTCAATAATGTAAGTGAATAATCAAGCCCATTTATATGTATTCATTGGTGCTAAATACTGTCTGAAAATAATCAAGCAGTCATGACACTAGAAGTCCTGGTACCTCTGCCTGCCCAAGTCATCCCACTTTGGCTCTGTGGCCTCTCTTTGGTTACCTAAGACCCACACTCTTCTTATCCTGTTCTGGAACATTCTTCCCTCTTTCTCTGCCTGGCCAACATCCAGTAACCTTCATCGCAAATGACGTTATCTGGAGTAATCTTCCCTGCCTGCCCCTTTCTAAATCTGCTTCTCCTGGTTAGACTTTCTTCCAGGACCCTGCCCTGATCCTTATCAAGTGTCTGATCTATTTTCTCTGTGATCTGTTGGAGGTATGTAGCCCCCATTAGGGTAGGGTCTGTCCAGCCCCCTGTGTCCTCAGCCTGTCCACTAGTGCCTGGAACTTAGTAGGTGCTCAATAAATATTTGTCAAACAGATGTAATCATTGAGAATGAGAAAAATATATCAAAGACACTTATACTTAATAGAATCATCGCTGGTTTGCTGCTATGTTAGGGTATGAGAAGGGATTTCTTCCTGTTCTACAAAACAAAAACCACCACCATCAAAAAGCCACAAAAAACCCGACAGATAAAAGATAATTTAAACCTCAGAAGTTCCACGATCTAGAATATATCTAGTCTTTAGTTCATATGGTAGAACAAAAAATATTTTTACTTTAAAAACATGTACCTTCGAAGGGCATTTTCTTAACTTCCAGCATTAAGAAATGTTTAGCCAGATTATTTGGAACCATCAAACCAAAACACCTTTTAATCTTTGGACATACAGCTTTAAACCTTAAAATGATTCTGGTATACGTGACCCCTCCTTTCACCAGCTGCTATTTTGAGAGGTTGCTGGTGTTAACTGGCATCTTCCGCCTGGCCCAAAGCTGTGAGTCCAGCAAGATTTCAGGTCTGATGACCTGGTAAGCTGTTTCGCAGAAAGCTGGATGCAGTTCAGCCCCATTTTCCTCACCCACACGGCTCGATGGAGAACTTTTATTAATTGGTGCTCTGAGGCGAAGGGGGATTTTCTTGGCTGCGGCGGAAGCCAGCCCGCCAGCTCCCAGGCAGACTGGCCAGCTGGGCTCTCTTAAAAACTGACCTACATTGAACCAAACTCGCATAATGTGTGTTAGATCAAATTTGTTCCTTTCTGCTTGCTCAAAGACAGTTATGCTCTGCAAATTTCCATACCATTGCTGCCAAGAGGTAGATACCGGGAGGGATCTGGGGTAGGGAAAAGGACCCTAACTTTCTCAATTGTTCTCCATTGGCCTGGCCCACTGTACCTCTCAGAGCCTCGTACTGAGGCTGCCACGCAGTGTGCTTGGATTCTGAAATGGATCTCTTTCTCCTTCTTCTAAAAGGGCCCTCCCCCACCCCCACGTGTGAACCCAGGTGTTCAGAGCCCTAATCAGCTGAAGCACACCCCCGTTTCTGCAAAGGCCTATCGCCTCTGCCTGCTCAGATCTCCGAGGCTGAGTCAGAGAGATCCAGAAACAGCCGCGGTTCCTGCCAGCCCCCGGCAGGCACCATAGCCTGAGAGAGAGCTGCTAAGAAAGAGAAGAACACGTCTTTGGGACAACGGAGGGTTGTAAAATATAAAATTGTAAAATGAAATCATTAATCCCATCTGAATTCTAGTGGCTGGGTTTCTTCATAGGAAGTATTCCTCTGTTTTCTTTGTTTTAAAGAAACCACAAGAAGAAGTACGTGTAATACCCAAGCCGGGTATCTCTGTTTGCCAGTAACTATTCTCAGAACGCTTCGTTGATTTGCCACCTGACCAGTGACCGAGATGTTTAAATCTGGAAAGGTTTTGCATTTACACCTAAGGCTGTCGACAACCCTAGAGAAGAACCTAGCGACAAGACGCCAGTGACGATGGGCCACTGATGGATGTCTCTCTAGGACGAAGGCCATCCCGATCGATATTCCCACAGCGGGGCCCCTGCTCTCTTCGCCGCCTCCAGACGCGCTCCCCAGGGGTAAACGAACACTTTGCACAGCGCCTTCATTTATTATTCAGTTCCAGCCCCCTACGTTACAGAAGGGCTCAGCTAATTCTAACAGCTAATTTTCTATAAGCACTTAAATAGTTTAATCGGAACGATGGTCGGGAATATTTTATGTCACTTTCGTTATTCTTAGGCTAGGGCAACGTGAATTACCTTGTTGATTCAGTTAAGTAATGCAATACTTGACAAAATGTTACCCTGGGTCATGAAAAATAGAGATCTTTAATAAGCATCATGGTCTCAAATTGTAAAATTAGTTAAAAACCATGACAGGGGTGATTAGTTGGTTCATATTTGATTGAAGCAGTAATTCACTACATTTATGAAATCTTCAGAGTTCATTTGCTGTCCGGGCATTCTAATGTATTACTTACTTGGACTGCATTTTTAAAAAGCTGCCGGCACAAGACAATGACAATTCTTACAACGCTACATTAAGAGTTAGAGCTTTCTTCTTCTAATTGTAGCTTCTCCATGACTAAGTCTCCAAGATGTCCCGGGTATTGAGGCAAAAATGGACACCTCCTCAATGCACCCGCCCACGACATGACTTCGCTTGTCTGGATGGACCAGGGCCAGCAAACAGACAAACGTGAGTCCAACATTTCTGGCTTCCCAGCCATGGATCTGCTACTCAGATGACAATATTATGGTTTTGTTAAAAAAGGCAAACTGAGGAATACTTCCTATGAAGAACCCAGCAACGAGAACTCAGATGGGACTTATGGTTTCACTTTCACATGACAATCTCGCACGCAAAGTCGGGAATCGAGATTACATCATGTGTGCTACTAAACTCATATTCTAAAAACATGCTCCAGAAAGGAGTTCTTCATTAAAAGCTGAAACCTTTCCATGTGTCTGGGAAAATAATAGCTAAATATGTTGATGAAGAGGGAGGCACAATTCAATGACTAAAAAAATGTAATTTACAATGATCCGCCTCAGTAATCCCTCCTAATAGTTTCATTAAAAAAAATACTACAATCACCTACAAGCTTATTTAATTAATCAACACTTCTTGAAGTCAGAAAACAATTATGCATTAAGTGTGCTCCTGTACGTTCAATGATTGAGGAAAGGGATCAAACTAGAAAATGGATAAAATGTTGAGTTCATGCTCTTTATTTTTCCCATAAGGGTAAATATTTCCAAAATTGAACAATCAAGTGCCCATCAATCCATGAGTGGATTAATAAAATGTGGTATATGTATACCATGGATGATGAACTAATACCCCTTGTACTATCCTGGATGGAGGTAGAGCCTATTCTTCTAAGTATCACAAGAACAGAAAGACAAGCACCACATGTACTCACCATTAAATTGGTACTAACTGATCAGCACTTATGTGCACCTATGGGAAGTAACATTCATCAGGTGTCGGGCAGGTGGGAGGGGGAAGGAGTGGATGCGTAAATTCACACCCAATGGGTGCAGTGCACGATGTCTGGGGGATGGGCATGCCAGCAGCTCTGACTTGGGTGGTGCAAAGGCAATTTATGTAACCAAAGCGTTTGTACTCCCGTAATATTCTAAAATAAAAAAAACAAAAAAATAATCACACTGCAACTCTTTGTGGGTCAGAGCATTATCTGATCCAGGACATTTGAATCTGGACCAATTATTAGGCGGTCCTAGGGCATTATCATCATTCTGTTGGGTGTAACAATGGCACTGTGATTACGTAAGAAGGTATCCATGTTATTTTAGAAACGCATGTCGAAGAGTGAAGGGGAGCAATGCCAAGCTGTCTGCTTAAAATGACCTCAGGAAGGGGGAGCAACAGAGGAAGCAGGTGTGGCAAGTCTTGGCACCTGTTGAATCTGGGCGATGGGTGTCAGGCAGGTTTCCCAACCTCAGCACAGCTGACGTTTGGTGCTGGGTGGTTTTTTGCTGGGGGGCTGTCCTGGGTAATGGGCAATGCTTAGCAGCATCCACCCAGAGATGCCAGTAACGATCCCCCATCGTGACAATCAAAACTGTCCCCAGACACCGCCAACTGTCTGCTGGGGGGGCAAAACCGCCCTCAGTTGAGAACTACTGGTATGTAGGAGGGATTAATATGCTATTTTCTCTTCTCTTGAATATATTTTTAAAAGTTCCAAAATAAAAGTTTTAAAGTCAATGGAGGAACAAAATTGTGAAAAATCACAATGCTAGTTTAGCGTCTTGGACCATTTGGAGAAAATTCCTGAGGAGCGTGGCAGTGCACGCCTGGGGCCCTGAGACCAGAGGCCCCATCGTCAGAGAACTGCAGACTGGTCTGGGACCTCAGCCCCCAGGGAGACAGCATCTCGGGGGCTTGGGGACCAGGAATGTGCATTTTTTGGAAAAAGAACATTAACAATTATTTGGAAATAATTTCGAACTTACAGAAAAATTGCAAAAATAAAAATTATACAAATGCACATACACCTTTTATCCAGATTTCATCTATTATTAGTATTTTATTCCATTTGCTTTATCCTTTGTTCCCTCCCACCCTTTCTCCCCCCTCCCCACCCTCAACACGCAATCTTTTTTTCCTAGACCATTTGAAGGTAAGTTACATACTTTACATACATCATGGCCCTTTACTCCCAAATACTTCACCGGGTATTTCCCACAACAGGGGCGTTCTCCTCCTCGTCACGGCATGATGGTCCATGTCCGCAAACATCACGCGATGCATCCTTTGTCCTCCGTTCACAGCCCGGGCCTTGCAGCTGACCCAGCGGGCACCTCACAGCTGCCCGGGCTCCCTGCAGGACGGAGGCAGTCGGGGGCAGGGCGGGCACTGCGCTGTCATGTCCTCTTATTACTTTATTAACGACTTTGAGACACCATTCACACATCGTATGATTCACCTGCTGAATATGCACCCCTCATAGTTTCTTCCAGCACATTCACAGAGCTGTGCAACCGCCCAGCACCAGGAGGTTTGGAATATTTCGTCCCTCCTGTGTTCTTTACCTTGTGCTCAGCTCATCTGGAATCTGGAACATTTCCACTGCTGTTCTTTGTCTTTCACGATAATGACACTTCTGAAGGACACATCCTCGCTCCTTTTTTTTTAATTAAAAAAAAATGGGAGTTTGTCGGATATTTCCTTGTGACTCAGTCGAGGTTATGTGTTCTCATCCAAAATACTTGCCAGGTGATGTAGTGTCCTCCTCAGGGTATCACATCTGGAGAGCCTCGATGTCCATCTGCCCCTCGCTGATGTTAATTTTGGTCACCCAGGCAAGGTGTTGGCTGATGTCCCGACTGCGTAATTACGGCGATGGGTGCTAATCCAGGGGAAAGTTTTGATGAGGAACAAGACACTTACGTGGCCTTCAAGAGTCTCACTATTTGGAAGGAGAGGAAACACGGCGGTTACTTTGGTGCTTTTGCCTCTCTGCTCTCTGATGTGGCACCTGACGGACGGACGGACGGATGGACAGACGGATGTGCTCTTCCGATGTTAGCCTGTGAGTTGGGGGCAGACTGGCCCCGGTCTGTGCAGCCCCCCTGCCCAAAATTAACCAGAAGGCTGACTGCCTGGTTGTTCATAATTCTCTGGAACATGGCCCTGTCTTGTGTGGACCCTTCGCGGTCCCTCCAGGACCCAGAGCAGGAAAAGAACACACTTCTGGAAGGAAGAAGGCTGCCCTAAAATCCCCCAGAGGCACCTCAGGCCTGAATGAGCCTCCGGCACGTCCAGCTCGCAGTGGATTCAGGTGGCTTTGCAAATGGTTTCCCTGAAAAACTCAGCCCACCTGTGACAGCTCCTAGACACCCCCTCCTCCACCCGCCCACCAGGGTTTCTCTTCTCCTTTGCTCTGCCTCAGGCCTGTGCCACCTTCCTAAAGCCACCACAGCAACATGTGGCAGCCACCTAGGGAAAACTGCCTGGGGCCTCGGAGAAGGTGAAACTGAATTAGCTGCTGGTGGACACAGGGAGCAGGACATTGACTGCGGAGGTGACACAGGTTTCTTGTGCAATTTATTTCTCATAGGCCACGGCAAGGCCTGGCTGTGCTACTTTCTGCCCCTGACGCAGCTGAGAGCCAGAGACGTGGGGCCTACCTGCCCCAGTGAGCGTTTCTGCTCAAGAAGTGGGGGTGCCGGGGAGGGAGGCGGGACAGCTACGGGGAGAGGCCGAGACCACCTTCAGAGCCAGAGTCCCGCAAGAACAGCCAGAAACGATGGCTGCACAAGGACCTGCGGCCAAAGAAAACAGAATGCAAGCCCAGGGAGGTGCATATTTACAAACAGAGGGACGAACGCCACCATCGGAAAACCCGTTTACACAGAGGCCATCGGGCCACACAACCAGGTGCTGAGAGCTTCCCCTCACCTCAGCACCAGCCTGCCTGCTCTCAGGGCCACTTTACAAAATATTATTATTATTTAATCATAACAATAATGATTGCTTGGAAAATAAAAACCAAAACAGGCAAACCATTGGAACACCAAGAAGAGATTTCTAAAGGTTTTTATTTTAAACATATGTTTCTAAAACAGTCAGTGATGAGTGCCAAAAAACACAACATCGGGTCTATTTTCCCTTTTCTGTGTACATGATTTGCTTTGGGAACTGCCTATGAATGCCCTAACATTTTTTCTCTCATCAAAAACAATCAAGGAACAGTACAAGGAGTTCTGAAGCATACCTTAGTTACTTCATTCCCGTGGAGCGAGAGGGAAGTGGTGTGATGTTTGTGCAACATGAGCATCGAGCTGGGGGAGCTGAGGGTTTACTCCTTCCGCTGGGTTGCACAGAAGAGGGGTGGGATCCTACTACGGCATTTTGGAAAACTAGCCCAGCTGTGGCTGCCCTGCCAGCTGGTCTTGGAAGGAGAGGAAAGGCCCTCCTTCCCCATTCTGGACTTCCTTGGGGCCACCGCCCCCTGCGGCATAGCCCATTCGGCCTGTAAACCCCAAAGACAGGCTCGATCTGTTGTTCCCTTCTTTCGGCAACATGGGTCTCATACGGTCTTCCCCCAAAGCTGTGAGCTGGAAATCGACACCCCATGTGTTAGCTCAGCATAAAGAAAGGCTGTCGTCACCCTCACCCTACACACTGCAGAGAGCGGCTCCAAGGGGGTCAGGTCAGCACGGTCCTCAGGCCCAGGATCAGAGAACTGGGCAGCTAATAAAATAAAACAGACCATGCGCTGAGCTCAGTGAAGTCATCAAGCACACATCACAACTGCAGAATGACCCTAAGTGAAGTAAAGGATATCACTGGGACTCCCGCTTAAAAACATCATGAATTAACATGCATTCAAGGCCTTCTTGGACCCTACTGCCTTTGCCGTAAAGGACTCACCACTCCAGTGACAGGGCAGATATCGCTCTCAGCCCAAAGCCATTATTCAAAACTCTGGTTTTGTTATCCTTCAGGGTGAGATTAATTATCACAAGATCTCTTAAAGGATTCGTTTATGGGTGATATAAAATAGAGTTTACTGTCATTTTAAATAAAGACACTGGATGAAATTTGAGACATTTGAAGAGTAGCAAGAATATAAAACCAGAAATGGCAAGACACTGCAATTCCAAGGAGAACTCTGAATCGCTCATTGAGGGCATGTTCTATCTTGTGTTCAGAATAAGTAAATAGCTGAATTAAGTATATCCCGTATTATTTATGTTTCACAGAGGAATATAATACAATTCTTTTTTTCAATTGTATAGGAAGAAATAGTGTAACTTAAATATGATAATCTCTTTTCGGCCTAAAAATAATGATCTTATAAAAAATAAATTGGAATAAAAACTTAATTCATAAAGGCTTTGAACAAAATCTCTCATTGTCTCCTGAAGTATAAGATTTATATGGTTAAATGTCAGGTGACTGTTCAACATGATGTCTGTGGACTGAAGAAAGTATGGAGAGAAATTGGCAGTCGTGAGTCCTACTCTTTTAGAAAAGGGTTCCCCCTTCATTTAAGTAAGAGCCACCCCTTTTGTATAGGGCCATAGTGAATCTGTTATCGTGTCGTATTTTTTAAGCAGGAGTGTACCAAAGCATGTGCACACGTACACACACACACGCACGCACACACACAGAAGGTATCCTGGTCACCATGCACTTGGTGTCCATTTACATTGCTGCACTTGTGTTGTGGGAAATGTTTATGACAGCCTTGTATGGAAGGAGAGGCCAGGTTGTTAAGCAAATGCAAAGGAAAACATGGAATTGCTTCAACTAGGAAGAAAATAGAAGATTGCATTAGATTGTAAACACGAAAAAGAAGGAAAGGATGAGAAGACAGATTTGATGCTGGTGAAACATGGAATACTGAAAAATTAGTGATACAGAATCACAGCAATGGCCACCATTTATGGAGCTCCTATGACATGTTCTGCTAATATTTTATAAGCACATTCTCATTTAGTTCTTAAAGAGACTCATAAGGTCCCACAATTCTGACTATTTTATAGACGAGACAACTGAAAAACAAAGAGATACATAGCTTAAGATCACACCGCTACTAAACCAAAATTGCAGGATTGGACCTAAACTGGTCTGACTCCAGAACCTGTTTCAAGGTTTCCTACTGAAGATTTGAGACCATGAAAGGAATATTTGTTTTTTTTTTTCCAACTGATTACTAAAAAACAAAAATAGACAACATTTTTGCCTTAAGAATGTGGGAAGGAAGCCCAGGGAAGAACTCAGACACAAATCTGCAAACAAACAAAATATTAATGCAATAAATTGAAGATACAATTAAATAATAAAATCAAGAGTTACCCCAATGCTTTATTATATGGCAGCAAAGAATAGGAATTTAGCTGCTGCTGAAGTCCTTCTTCATGACCAGGCTCTTGGCCAAAAGGAAGGAAGGTTTTGCACTTGGATGGAGGTACCCGGATGTGAGCAGTGTGCCACTCAAGTCTTTGGCATCTTAGTTCAGCTTCATTAAGTAAGAATCTCCATGTGTTCATTTAACCTATTAACCTCAATTTAAATGTTAGTCTCTAACTTAATTTTGGAATTTTTTAAAAACAATAACTGGGCAAGCTTTTGTGTTTTATGTATGGCTATTATTGGTGTGAAAAATGCCTGTGTCAACATCTCAGCATCTTCCCTAAACAAAGTTAAACATCATAGCAGATTAGAAAATCTTTCTTATATAAATGGGATCTATTCTCCTGTGTAGAGAATAAATGTGGTTTCAAACAGTAAAAAACAAAATGACAAAAAAACAACAACAACATTTGGTTGTGGTTATGAAGTTCCATATCAGAGGAGTTTGGTTAATGACAACATAGTTCTACTATCAATCCATATTTTTATAGAATTAAGACAATCTTGCACCTTAAATTCAAATCAATAAAACATGTCGAAGAAATTGAGAAATACTTCTATTTTCCTTTTGGCTTAGCCCAGTCCTCGCTGGAAGACAGCTTTTTTTGTTTTGACAGACATCATTAAGATAGTTGCATAAACCACAATTTGAACCTTACACAAGTTGTCAAAGCCTCATATAAAAGAGCAATACATTTCCTTGTATGCTTATAAAAATAATTGTTTATTTCTTATTCTTTCTGAGACTGAAAGTAGTAGAACACAACAAAAACGGGCTTCAGATAAAAAAAAAAAATCAAAGGAGATAAAAAATGAAACCAGAATGCTTCACAGAGAATGCTCTTGTAGGTACTTGGTAGAAAAGCAAAACAGAAAGTGTCTCCATTGCATGTGAATTGGAAAACAAGATACAGCGGTCAAAACCCACTCGAGCAGCCCCATCCACATGACTGCGTGGTGTATTTCATGAACATACGCGGAATGTGTGGGAATCACTTATCTCTGCCCAAAGTTGTCTGTACTGATAAAATGCAGGGGGCTAGCAGCTCTTCGGCCCTCTCTGCTGTCTACTTTTGCACCACCGTGACTACTACAAGACGCACAGCAAGTAACTGTGCCTCAGTCTGAGCTATTTCAAAACTCCTTTCTACTCTGGCATCTTGCTTTTGTAATCAACTCATCCTACAAGACACGATCAATTGGCACCACTTTCTTTACACATTGGGCTCATAATGAGCTGGTATGACTGGTTGGAATCAAATTTCTAACTCTTCTACCGACAGTGGTAATGACCACCCTTATAATAAAACAAATAAGGTCAATCTCAGAGAGAAAGGTAAAGCAATTTGGAAATGTTTTGATCTTGTGGGAAAAAAATGGATCATACCTTTTGAATGCTAAAAAAATGTTATGGAGTCCCATAACATTTTAATGTGTTAATTAGTTCAATGAACAATGAGTGTCTATAAATGCCAGGCTAGGTACTGGGGAAACAAAGATGAATTAGACCATGGTTCATATACTATAGGATTCTTTCAGTCTAGCAGGGGTGACCAAGATGTGAGTAAGTATAAACAAAGTGTTACAGATGCTGGGATAGCATTTATGCATGGCATGCAAGGCTTGAAAGAAAAAGTAGCCAACTGTAAGGAGGCGGGTAGGACAGAGGTGGGAGTGGGAGCTTAAAGTCTTCCTGGATGTGATGACTACACACCGTGCTTCTCTCAAGTCTTCCTGTTTGTCTTCAAAGAAATTCTTTCTCAATTTCTTGAAACCTACATAAAAATGTTCCTTATTCTTCAAAGACAAATATTCTTTAGACCACGAGGTCGATACACTATCTAAATAATACTGATATAACACATACAATATCATCAGAAATAACAAATTATTTCGGATGACTGCCACGTCCCAGGCGCTCTAGTAAAGTAAGCATTTTTCAGTCCTTACAACAACGGCGGGCACTATTAATATCCTAAGTTACACGTGAAGATCGATGCTTGGAAAGATCAAGGATGTTCTAAAGGTTATCCACTCAGTGACCAGCTTAACTAAGTTTGCATCTGAGCTTTCTGACTGTAGGCCTCGAGGTCTAGGTGACAGCAAGGCTTACGGTAAGAAAAAAAACCTTTTTGAGTGTTCTGCATTCAGGAACCTGGCTCTGTGATCCTGGAGGGACACACCAGCAACTCATCTTTACAATGGTTCGGTACTTGCGTGTGTCTGTTCACGTGATGTCTTTACACGGGTGGCATGTAACACTAATTACCATGCCCATGAAAACACGAGCATAACGCACTGAAATGATAAACACAAAACATACAGGAAATCTGAATGTGAAAGGTAAGCTTGATAATTCCTGTGGTACGTATCTTTTTTTTTCTCTAAAAAGAAGATAAGCCCCAGTGTCTGTCTGTCTAGCATTTGCTCCAAAAGGATTTAAAACCAAGTAGCAGAAGTGCCTCATTTTCCTCATATAAATATTTATGAAGTTTTAATTTGCTTTTGCATTGGAAGTTATCGATCCTTTTCCCTATTCAATTATAAAACCTCATCATGTACAAAGAAGCTTCTTAGAAAGTTAATGAAAAGCAAGTTTGTTACTCTGTTGGTTTTCATTTCCCGACATGGGACTGCAGAGAGGGCCGTCATTACTGCGATTATACTAAACACACTTGCATTATTTAACAATAAGCCAAACACATTCTAGAAGAGGAAGAAGTACAACTATAGTCCAAATGAGGAAATTTTAGATATTACTTTTAGCCTGATAATTTAAATAGTGGATACTAATTTCATGGACACAGTTATAAGCTTATTAACATAAAAACTAATAAAGTATCTAGTGAATAGAAAAGTAGATTGTGCTACAGAGGGATTTTGATCATGCTTTTATGAATGCCTCAAAACAATTCCAATGGTTCTATTGCTATATATC